>CM031242.1:1035247011-1035470475 GCA_018340775.1 Taxus wallichiana var. yunnanensis
TTAATTAATTTAAGGCTGCCTTTCTTTCCCTAAAGGGTCGCACTTTTTGGAATAAGGAATTTCTATTTTTAAAAGTCAATTGGCAATGGGATTATTTACCTTACAAGGCAGCTCCGAAAATTCCATGATTTACTTAAGTTGTTTGACTTTCATAATGGGATTATTTACCCTGGGAAGAGGCAATAAAATCTCATTAATGCCTTTAGTGATTTTCTTTTATTTCACAATAGGAATTTTTACCTGCAAGAGGTAGAGAAATTCCCACCTCGCCTCTTGCCTCTAATTTTCCCATTGTGACTTAAGTGACGTTGCTTCCATGGGAATTTGTACCTGCTTGAGGTAGTTCAAAATTCCCACCTTACCTTTGCTTCCAAAAATCCCATGATTCACTTCAAACCCTCTTTTTCCAAAAATGCGGCCAGCCCGAAGAAACTTTTTGGTACGACTTCCTTTTCTAAGAGAACCAGGACGTCGATGGCGAATTCCTTCTCAAGCAACTGTCATAGGTGATCTCCAAATACTCCGGCCAAGAATCAAGCAAACCAACAAGGAATTGATCCAGAGAAATTTCACGAAAAAAATAAACAGAAAAACAAAAAACACAAAACGTTGCCAAAGTCACAAATAAAGCCCAGGATCCATTCCTGGTTAAAAATCCTACTGGTATATGGGAATAATGATATGTACGATCACAACAGTTAAACCGAGCACAAATTGCCTCAAACGGGCTCAAAATAATTAAATACAAATTTCCCGCAGGCAAACCCCAACGACAGAATAAAACAATTTTGGGCATCTGGGTATTTGTCGAAAATGGCTTATATGGCTCCTTGGGAATATCTTGACACATTACAAGAACTTTCTGGCAATAAAAACACAAAACGACCCATTATTTTAAAAGTACAATTTTTTTTTTTGAATAGGTAGTCCCAGATTTCTGTGGTGAAATCAGGGACACCAAATCGGCTCCGTCTGTGGACATCTTTTTCTCTGTTAGAATGACAAGGGAAAAGATGAGATCCCAACATCTCTGGTTTCGTATCTTGTCTTTTGGGCATGGGGTCAGGCAAAAAAACAACACAACACAAAAAAAAAAACAAGGAAAAACAAACAAAGTTTTATTTATATACATACAGGTTTTACCCTGCTTTTCATGTCGAACAACTTCAAGTGTTGCCCATTGAAAGGCAACGGCAATTCAACTCCATCCTGATGAGCAAGAATGAAGCTATCTGCTCCGCGATCTTTTTAATCACAAAAGGCCCTTTCCATAGTGAATCGAATTTCCATGCATGCCTTTTGTTTCTCTTCTTTTGTCCCATAAAAGGACCCAATCATTGACTTCAAACTTTCTTTCCCTGGCCTTTTTGTCGAAGATGACTTTCACCTTCCTTTGATGCTCTGTCAATCTATCTGCAACTTGAGTTTGTACCTCCCGCAATTCAGTCAGATACATTATCCTTTTATCAATAGCATCAGTGAATGTAGAATCCTCCAGGGCTCTAGAAAGTTGTAGGGCAGGCAGTTCCAAGGTAAGAGGCAGCTCTGTGTCTCTTCCATATAATAGCTGAAAAGGGGACATGCCTATCGCCCTCTTTGGTGTAATTCTATCGGCCCATAATGCATCAAACAACTTCTTATGCCAAGTTCTTTGATTCTCCGTTACTAGCTTTCACGCACGATAGTCACCAAGTTTTTGTTACTTGATTCAGCTTGGCCATTCCCTTGTGGATAGTAGTTGGAGGAATGTACCAGCTGGATCCCATGAGTGTAGCAGAAATCAACCAGCTCCTCAGAAGATAGATTTGGAGCGTTGTCTGCTACTATTTTATTGGGCACACCAAACCTAACAACAATATTTTCTTTTATAAAATTACACACCTCGGCGGAAGTGGCATTCTTCACAGGAATGGCTTCTACCCACTTACTGAAATAATCAGTAGTTGTCAGAATATAGTGATGGCCGACACTGGAGGCCGGGTTGAGCATACCAATAAAATCCATTCCCCATTGCTGGAAAGGTTCTTCAATTACAATTGGTTTTAAAGGTAATGCGGGCAATTTTACACGCCCAACAAAGTGTTGGCACGCTTGGCACTTAGCTACCCACTCTGCAGTATCTTGAAAAAGTGTGGGCCAGTAATACCTTGCTCTGAGGATCTTGTGTGTAGTGACTCGGGCTGAGAAATGACCACCGCAAGCCATGTCATGAAACTGTTTCAAAGAGCTGATCCTGCTGAGCTTTATCCACGCATCGGAGAAATACGCCATCAATCCCTCTTTTGTATAAACCATTATCCCATAGAACAAAGTCTTTGGATTTCAGTTTAATAGTTCATTTCTCTTTTTAGAGAAAGTTGATCCGGGCATTCTCCATACGTCAGAAAATAGGCAATGTTACTGTACCACTCCTCCACCAGATCTATAAAAAGTACCATAGGCAAATCTTCATCTACCTCTTCTTGATCTACCTCTGGCGCTGTTGCTTTCATCTCCGTCATCAATTCGCACAGACCTCTTCCTCGAACCAGCTTTGTAGGTTTGATATCCAGGTCATATTCTTGAACTTTCGTCACCCATGTGCCTCTTAACAATCCTAACTCTTGTTGGTGAGGATAGATTTCACTACAGTATCTGGAACCAAGACCACAGTGTGTGAGGAAAGAATATAGTACCTGAATGCTTTACACGCCTTCACCACTGCATATGCATGTTTTTCCATTGGAGTATATTTCAACTCATAAGCTTTGAGAGGCATGCTCATGAAAGCAATCGGAGCTTCTACATCCTCCTGATTCTTTCTGCATCAAGATTGCTTGACATGGTGTGTTCGGAGGAATAACAATAAAGAATAAATTCTTTACTAAAGTCAGGTGAAACCAAGACTGGGGCTTTTGACAGGGCCTCCTTAATCTTCTCAAAAGCTTCCTTCCCTTCGCTGCTCCATTTGAAATCTTGTGTCTTCTTCATCATATTTGAGATATGACGGGTTAGCTCAGCAAAGTCAGGGATGAATCTCCTGAGAAAATTAACTTTACCAAAGAAAGAGTGAACTCCTTTTTTGGATGTTGGCAATGGCAAAGTCTGAATGGATTTGACACGTTCCGGATCTATCTTGGTTCCTTCCTTGGAGACAATGTGTCCTAGTAGCTTTCCTTCTGTTACAACAAAGATAGATTTCTTAGGGTTCAGAGAAATACCATGTTTGCGGCATTGTATGAAAACCTCTTCCAGATTTGAAATGTGCGTGCTTCTGTTCTTGGAAAAGACTATCAGATCATCAAGGTACACCACTATGCTTATATCCTTGAGATGAGCAAAAGCTAAATCCATAGCTCTTTGAAATGTAGCTCCAACGTTGATCAAACCAAAAGGCATTTTCTGATAAGCAAAAGTTCCCCAAGGTGTAATGAATGTTGTTTTATATTGATCTTCTTCAGCCACCTTGACTTGATTGTAGCCTGAGAAACCATCAAGCATGGAAAGCATCTCAGATCCAGTGACCACCTGCAGAGTGTGATCCATGATGGGGATGGGGTAGTTATCTTTCAATGAGGCTTGATTGAGGTTGCGAAAATCTACGCACAACCTAATCTCGCCACTCTTCTTTCTCACAGGAACTATGTTGGCTAACCATTCAGAGTGATGTATGGGATAAATTATCTTTGCATCTAACAACTTCTAGATCTCTGCAAAGATAGTTCCGGAAATAGTAGGGTTATGCCGCCGTAGCTTCTGCTTGAAAGGCTTTTGTTCTAGTTTTAATGGGATGTAATGTTGAACTTCTGCAGGCTGATATGTTTTTAGATCCTGGTAAGACCAAGCAAAAACATCCATGTATTTCTTAAGAAGCTCTGTAAAAGCTTCTCTTTTACGCCTCTGAACAACACTTTCCCAGATTTACTAATTTGGGGTCATTGTTGCTCCCAAATTTAGTAACTGTGTATCGGAGGAAGAACCTTCCCCACTTTCTTCATTCTTTTTAAGCATCTGATCATGCTTGTCGAACATTTCCTCAAGAGATACCAAGCCTTTGGGAATTTTATTTCCCTTTAGCTGGATAATCTCCTGACTTCCTGAGACATCTGCATCCATTTCTCCCATAGTAGTTTGTCTCGGAGGTGAGTTGCTTCCCTCATAGTAGATCTCTTCGAAGTTGTCCTTTTGTTGGAGAAATGCAGCAATCTGCTTGTCATCGTTAAAAACTTGCCATTGTTGGACGTTGTCAGGAACTTTTGGGCGGAAAACCATCTCAACTTTGTAATCCCCTGTCTGAAAAATGTGGGAGGCTGATCTGGATTTAACAAAGCTGCAGTCACTGCAAGTGAATCAGCTCTTGAATTTTGTTCTCTCGGAATGTAAGATACCGAGAAAGCTGAAAAATCCAGGATAGCAGAGTAGACTCGATCTCTATAATGCCAAAGTTTGTCCTTTTTTACTTGATAGAGACCTCTTATCTACTTAACAATCAGCTCAACATCTCCCTTTGCATGTAAGAGCTTGATTCCCATTGTTCTTGCCTGCTCCATACCTAACAACAATGCTTCATACTCTGTGTGTTGTTAGTATTTTCAACATCAATTTGAAGGAATGTGCATGCACCTTTCCCTCAGAGAGATAAGAACAACGCCTGCACCGGATCCAAATGAACAACAACTGCCATCAAATTCCAGAGACCAAACCTTGTTGTCAAGTTGATGTGGTTCTTGAATCACAGTTGAATTCTTCTTTATCCATTTCTAGATAATAGACTCCGTGATCAGATTCTTGAAACAAGATCTGAGATCTAGGATCCTCAGACTTTGATACTGTGTACTTGGATTTCTTCTCAGGTTCTAACTTCTTGATTAACTCCTTTGATTGGTATGTGCGCACAAGACCAATCCATCTTGACTTCTCCACCCAGCTCTTTACAAAAATTTCTACTCAACAACGCATGCCATAAGACACTGGGATGTCTGCTACAAGGATAGTCATTTTCAATCTTTTGTCTGGGAAAGAAGCAAGTACTGCCTGTGCATCTTTGATTTGCCCAACAAGAGGAACTTGCCTTTCCATTGAATAGCATCTTCCGATGGTTTTTGTCAATGTGAGACCCAAGGCATCAACAACTTTGGCAGGCATGACGTTGTCAGAAGCTCCAGAGTCCAAAATGCAATTGCTCAATTTGTACCCATTGATAAGCAATGATACATAAAATGGCTCGATCCTTTCCGATGTAGCAGGAGAAGAAGTAGAGGGAGAAGAACTTGCAGCCGCATTATTTGAAGGAGGAGTAATCTTTGGACTTGACAAGATACCCCGTGAAGTATTATTTGTTGAGGGTTGGGACCATTACTTTGCACATACTTGACCAATCTATTTAGCTGATCAGGAAATGCCCTCAAATACTCAGCTTCCGACATTTGGACCTTGGTCTTCTTGATGTGATCGATGATGTCAAAAGCTTGACTTGCTTCACCGGATGTGTGTTGGCCCTTTTCTATGCGAATTGAAAGAATTTGAATATTTATCTTTGGGAGCTAATGAAGAAGGAAGAGGGCTGCCTCTTTTCAAGATAGTAACATCCGGCCCAGGATCTTCTCTTTCTCTTCTTTGGCCGCTTGTGGATGCTTCGGCATTTTGGCGTGTCTGGGACCTTGTGAACACCGCAAATGTGTGACCATCAGAATCTTCAAAAGATTCATAATAGCCATCGTCAGATTCGTAGTCCAGGTAACCAATATTGGAGTCGCCAACGGGATCTACAAAGTCTTCATCATCAAATGATTCGTCAATGCCTAGATCTTCTTCATTAGTTTCCAAGTTATTCCTTGGAGCAGCTTCAATTGCCAACCATTGTGGTGCAACAACAAGTCTATTTCGATTTTGATTTTGACCATTAAAGGTCCGAGCAGGAGCTATTCTTGAAGGGGTCGCATTTCCTGCTTGAGAGATCTGCTTCTTGATTTGCAGCATGTCATTAGCCAATCTTTGTAACAAAGGATCTGAAGTACTTGAAGAAGCTCCATCACCTTTGTGAGATGGTTGTTTGAGTTTTCCAGCCATGATCAAGTCATCTTCAACTTCCACGGCAACATTTTGTGCTTCAAGTAGATTCACAGGTCTTGCCCTTCTCAGCTGATATCCAACTTCGGGCAACAAAGCGTTTATAAAAACGTCTTTTGATTTTCATCGCTCAATGCGGCAGAAGTGGGGATTTTATATAAAATCCTTTGGAACCTTGCAATAAAGTCCCGCATGTTCTCACTTGGCTCTTTCTTCAACTCGTCAGTTGAGTGATCAACGTGCTAGCGTCTTCTGCAGGCTTGAATCTTTTCAGAAATTGCTCACGCATAGTCGCCCAGTTGGTTATGGTGCCAGGAGCTAGCCGATAGAACCATTCGCCAGCCAAGTCGTGTAGAGTCTCAATGAAGAGTCTGACCGAGACATCTTCATGCTCCACTGCAAGCACACCACAAGATATGAAGAAGGCTGCCAAATGATCATCCGGGTTTTGCTTTCCATCTCCAAAGAATTTTGGAAAATTCTTTCTGGATCCTTTTGGCAGATCGTGCATAGGTGGAGCCAAGTTCAGTGGCCCAAAAGCTGCTCCCCATGGGACAGTACTATCTGGTTCGATTTTGATTCGCCATGATGAATGGGGCACGTCTTCTCCTTGTGTAGACTTGGTGAATAATTCCAGCCACCGGATTATGCTTGAAGATGATCCGGATCTGGATGAGTGTGCACTCTCCTTCCTGGTGAGAGACTAGATCTGCGGCTTCTAACTTGAGGAGGATGATTGAAATTGAATTGCTCCTGCAATCTGAAGAAATGATCAGTCCTTCCTTGCGCCTTCACAGATCGGGTGAATGGACGTTCAACCAGGTTGAGATTTGTATGGAAAACACTCTGATCTTCAAGAGATAAGCTTTGATCTGCAAAGATAGTTGTTCCCCAGTGGAGTCGCCAAAAATGTTGGCTAGATTTTCTGCATAGCTGAAAACCTAGGCAGTCATGAGATAAATCTCCCTCATTTACCGGTGAGGCTCCCGTGTCAGATTTGTCAATTAAAATATGCTAGTATCTATATGGGGTTTTACTTTAACTATTCAGCTCATGAACCATAGTTGTATAGCTCTGCAACAAGTAAGCAACTGTTTAAGAAAGGAAATATTTATAGAAAAAGAAATAATAAAACACAAGGAAGAAATGGGGAAGATGTGCAACCCAATCAATAGATAACAGAGTTGATTGCATGCACATAGAAGAAACCAATAGATATCAACACACAAAATTATAAGCAAAGGCAACTCCAGATCTAGATCTAAAATAACACAAAGTTTATTAGAAGATCTAAGATAGAAAGCTAGAAACAAAATGCACCGTGACACAAAGTTCTCCGAAAACCTCTGCTCCTTTATATTCCTTTGCTTCAAGTGGCTATCAGGGGTTTCAACACAAAGTCTGGAACACAAGAATGCTTGCTTACAAATTCTGATCATTAACCCGAAGGTTCTTCTTCTACTTATAGAATGTAGAAGGGAAAGTACAAATGGGAAACTCAATTGAACTGAAACATAAACAAAAGTAAAGATGACATCTGGCAATCATCCTCCTCTAACTTCTCCTCAAGTGACACATCTATCACTTAACTAATAGAATTGTTCCACATAACTTAAAGTAATGGTTTCAAAACCAATAACTTTAAAGTTTTACAATTTCATCCGGGAACGTGGAAAATAGAAGAAAAAGAATAGAAGAAGAAAGTCATGCCAAGTTGTAACATTTATATCTTCTTTTTGTTCTGATACTGAATATACTTGTCGAACATGTAATTCAACATCTTCCCATCTGTCTTAGCCACAACTTCCTTTTCTATCTTGAACTGCAACAAATCCTTCGTTCAACACCCTGATACATGCTTCCACATCCTCCAAGCTCGGCCCGAACTTCGCAATATCCGACTGCAGTGCCACCAGTTCTGTGATGGAATTCATCGTGAAAGGCTTAGTAGCTCCATCAATTCTCCCTTGCACCATCAGAAGAGACCCTTCCAGGGAATTAGGCACTCTGCTAGGAATGATCCGTGTGTATGAAGTAACATTTCCGACCACTTCCTCATGAGTGAAAGCAATGATATTGTCTGCAAAGACGATGCCATACTCTCAAGTGCCTGCATCCTCTTCAACATAATTCTGCAGATCTCCAAACGGAAAGATACTGCAAACTCCAGCTGCTTCCCCTTCTCAACTGATCCGTCAGTACAATCTGTTCTGCAATCAACACTTCTCTCGGCAGCTTATTGATTTCGGCCAAAGTACTCAGGTTACTCTCAAAGAATCGTGTTCATATCTACTATGCTTGTCACCAGTTGCTTCAGCTGATCTGCTGCATCTTTCATAACCTTTAGGCGGGCTGGCACCTCTCCGAGTTGTACAGAAGCTTGACGAATAATCAGACTTTTCCATTCGTCGATAGCTTTCACCTGGTTGCTTGCATCTTCCATTTCCTGCATCAGATGATCACTCACCTGCTTTTGTGCTGAAATGGGCTGAGTGGAAGATTTAGCAACCTTGGCAATGATCTCGCACAACTGAGATACCTGCTTCTGAAGTTCAACTTTCTCCGCCTTTTCTCTGTCAAGCCTAAGGAATAGAGCATCTATCAATGTCTGATGTATCCTGCTTCAATCCTTCTGTGGTGGCTTGACCTATGGGTACTCTGGTTACTGTTATGTCTTCTGCCGTGAGCTCATCCTCTCTTCCTTCCTTCCGGGAACTGACATCTCAACAAACTTCTGCCCCGACTCCTCGATGATCAACCTTGAAGTTACCTTAGCAACTTTAGGTTTTCTGTCTTTTCGGCCTAGACTCAGGAGCAGCTGCAAGTCGTGTTCCTCCAAGTTCATTTCCACTCTAGCCTCTGGAACCAACTGCGAAGTCAACCATTCTGAGAAATTACTTCTCGAGAATGAGAAGTTGCCGAGTGTACCACTATCTCCCACTCTGATTCCTCTCCATCAAACCGCTACAGTGTTGTGGCTGCCATCCTCTGAATCATCCAAAGACAAAGCTCTTTCAAACTCTGCCATCTGCAGCTTCAACGTTTCTTCAGGAACAGGTGCTGAACGGAGTGGCTGAGGAGAGAAGATGAATGTTGCCGGATTCAACGAGGAATGGCAATGTCTCTTGAGGGTGCAACAATCGGGTGAAGTACTTGATGTTGGAGAAGCCGGAACTAACATCATAGCCGTGGAAGTGATCTTCTCCTTTGAATGAGACCTTCTGTGCACTTTCATCTTCTCGGGCCTTCTGCTGCTTTCTCCTCCGTGCTTCCTCTTGAGGGAATCTCCTGTGCCGAAGTTGCCCGTGATTTGATTCATCAATGCTTCATCAAGGCAATATCCCTTCACAAGAACCAGTTTGAAGTATTCACCAGAACAGCGGCAGACCTTTCCTCAATCGTATGGCAGCCCCCTACGTTCTCCTGAAGTACAACTCTATCTCCTCCCATTTGATGGTATGTGTCAAGTAACACAGCCCATCATCTTTAAGATCCGCAGGTATCCGTGCTAATCCAAAGTCAAACACTTGCCGTGCTGATAGCCTGCTGAAATCTTTCTTTCTAACCTCGTACTCACTTTTGCACTTCATCCAGAAATCTTCTAATGAAGGCACATGTGCGTACTCCTGGGAGATCGTCTTCCTGGCTACTCCAAATGGATCGAAGTTCAGCCGTGCTGGGAAGAACTCTTGCTCGTACTCAGAGAACATTTCCGCTTCCATCCTCGAGCTTTATGAATGCTCTGGCAGCTATAATGGCCCACAGTGATCGGGAAGAAGCCCGTAGACTTGTGCCGTTTCGACTGAAGGTCGTGCATCTCCACAAGTTGTCTGCTCAGCTCCATGGTGACCAATCTATCATTCGGATATCTGGGCAACTTAACCGGTTCTCCAGAAAAGCCGGTGACCCTGAGGTATGTGAAATCCGCAAACTGAATGAAGAGACTGCCAATTCTGGACACAACTTCCCACGCTTCCTTGCTCACCCTGTTGGCCTTTAGGTCCCTGTCCAGCCTGCAAATGAATTCGTAGAAGAATCCATCATTGACCACTTTGAAATCTTTCTTGCGCAGTAGGCAGTAAGTTGTGGGTAGCACTCGAAAATGGGGTCCTTGGAAAGAACACCACATCTATCCAACTTGGAGAAGATGCCTTGTGAAGCTGCTGCGTATACCAAATAGGAAGTCATTTTGAAGCTGAAAGTACGCTTCACGTTCCGGAGTTGCTCACCAATGTTGTCGCTAATGATTTCCGACCAATTGATTATTGAATCTGCTTTGTTGATTTCAATGGTCCTGATGAAAGCATACATCCATGTGCGGAAGGTGTGAGCGTTTGCTTCGCCATTTATCCTGCATAACAATTTGGCAATATCATCCACCTCTTGTACCAGATTGGACCGCGGAAGAGTTCTTGGGAACTTGGAAGGAGATCTGGGCTTCTTCATGTATCTGTTGTTCATTATGTTCACGCAATCAACTCTATGCTTCTCCCACCTGCTGCCGGCATCCTGATATGCTAATAGAAGTCACCACCTTTCGTGCTCGGAATCTTCAAACAATAATTGATGAACTGTGCGTCCAACCGGATTATTGTTTTCCCCGTAGCATCTCGAACTGATCTGGATGATGGATGGTAAGACCTAGCACACTCCATAACGAACTCTGCAATCGGGTCATGTGTATGGAAAATGCCGCAGCTCGAATAATTCCACTTGCTTAATCGCACGCATGAGGGAAGTCTTTCCTGCTCTGGATCTGTCAATCAATTCGGAAAGAGGTTCCGGACCTAGATCTGTGTCTCCAATGTCTCAAAAATTTAGAAGTGATGCATGACTCTGTGCTCTCTTTTTTTCATCCCTCTTTGCCATGGCTGTGTCTATCTTTGTCTGAACAATTCTTTTTCTCTTTATTCGGCCGGAATTCTTCAAAACTGGTGCAGATCTGGATAATTCTTCAGATTCGAGGATATATTCAATGTATTGGACATTGATTTAAGCTCCCTTTCTCTTATAAAAGCACCTGTAATGAATTCCTATAATTAATTCAGACAAAGATGGCAACCGAACATGAACAATGGATTTTAATCATAAAAATCTGCATAATTCAAGCCTACTGCCCCAAAATTTGATGTTTTATTTGCATGCAAAGCAAGCATGAATTTTACCAACTTCACCTGAGCACCTGTATCACTTATGCAAACAATTATCCAGACACAAATCAACCTCCTTCAACCTATGCGCCAAAATTGGAAGCTTCCAACATTAATTACACCTTCTTTGAGCAAAAATCCTCTTCAAATGGGGCGCACTTTTTGTCTGGGCTGCACTTCTCTACTTTTGAATTAATTAATTCATCCTTATGGCAGCCCCTACTTATATAATCCTCATAATTCTATAATTAATTAATGTCTTTCCTATTCCTGACAATTAATTAATTATTAATAAGCTTTACTCTTCAAATGGGGCGCCTATTTTGTGCATGCTCATGGCTGCCATTAAATAAATTAAATTTATTTAATTTTAGACTTCTGCTTCCAGTTAACTCAAGCCTCACAATGTATGCTTTGACCTTAGCCACTGAAAATAGGAATTAATTAAATCATTTAATACTTTAAAAGTATTATTTCTCTCCCAAATGGGGCGCACTTTTTGACATGAAGGGGCTGCATTAAATAAATAATATTTATTTAATTTTAGAACTGTCTAATTCCAACTTCCTTTTGTCCACTTTCCTTTGTTGACTTTTCCACAAGCCTGGGCGCCAAAATTGGAGAAGAAATTAATTAAATTAATTAATTTAAGGCTGCCTTTCTTTCCCTAAAGGGGTCGCACTTTTTGGAATAAGGAATTTCTATTTTTAAAAGTCAATTGACAATGGGATTATTTACCCTGCAAGGCAGCTCCGAAAATCCCATGATTCACTTAAGTTGTTTGACTTTCATAATGGGATTATTTACCCTACAAGCAGTAGTAATAAAATCCCATCAATGCCTTAAGTGATTTTTCTTTTATTTCACAATGGAATTTTTACCCTGCAAGGCAGGTAAGAAATTCCCGCCTGCCTGTTGCCTCTAATTTTCCCATTGTGACTTAAGTGACGTTGCTTCCATGGGAAAAAGTACCCTGCTAGGTAGGTACAAAATTCCACCTACCTGCTGCTTCCAAAATCCCATGATTCACTTCAAACCCTCTTTTTCCAAAAATGCGGCCAGCCCAAAAGAAGCTTTTTGGTGCACGACTTCGTCTTTTCTCAGAGAGAACTAGACCTCCGATGGCGAATTCCTTCTGGCACAACGTGCATAGGTGATCTCCAGATACTCCAAGCCAAGAATCAAGCCAAACCGGCAAAGGAATTGATCCAGAGAAATTTCACAGAAAACAAAACGGAAAACACAAAAACACAAAACGTTGCCAAAAGTCACAAATAAAGCCCAGGATTCATTCCTGGTTAAAACCCTACTGGTATATGGGAATAATGATATGTACGATCACAACAGAGTTAAACAGAGCACAAATTAATTTTATAAGACATTTTGGGAAGGAGGATCTGAGAATGTCCCCTTTTTTATAAAAATTTTAAAAGAAGATAAAATCATATGAGCATCTTTTTAAAATCCCTATGCATTTAATATTTGTTGTTGGTGACTTTCGGGGTCACACATTTTTAAAAATGCATTTAATATTTGATTTCCTCCTAGATGATGGCACCAATATGGAGAAGAACTTTGGAGGATGTGCAAACAAAAGCTATAAAAGAAGATGTGGTTACTCCTTTTTTAGCATGTTGACGGTTATAAAACTTATCTTCATGCTTGAAAAAGGGATGTGTGCCCACTTATAATCAAAACAAAAGGTGTTTATTAACACCACCATTTGTGAAATGTGTGTGCCCATATAAGCTTGAAGTAATAAGTTTTTGCACTCATTTCTCTCTATATATATAAGGCGTCATTTTGGGAGAAGATATAAGTTTTTCTTTGATGGTTTAGAGTGTAATTTATGTTGAATATCTTTTATTATATGCTATTGGTTTTAATCAATGAAGTTGACTTGTGTGGGCATGTGCTAAAAGTGTTTGAAAGGGATTTTGAAGTAATTATAAATCTGTTGTTTTAGATTTATTAATTGCAGATCTGGAACTACATTTATTGACTCTTAAAGTGAAGAAAAAGTGTTGGAATTATGTTGCAGATTTTACCCTAACCCTAGCGACTGGGTTTAGGATTTTGGGGGTTGTTTCGAGGGGTTTCTAGTGCATGATAAGATCTAATATTTATTGTGAATAGAAGCTCATAATTTTCCCTTTCTACTGCACTTGGTTTCAATTCAAAAGAGTTAGTATTTTGGAAGTTATGGATTTTCAAAGTTTCAATTAATTTTCAATAGTATTATTTATTATTTTACTTCTGCAAAGTATATTGGATAGAGGAGTATAAATACCGATTGGATTGCCCATCTAAACCCTCACCTTGGCTCACTCCAACCCTATTTGGGTTGTATTGAAGCTGACACTAGGGTTAGTTGAGGTAAACCTAGGAGGGTTTATCTTCTAAATTGTTTGTTTTGCAAGTAATTAATAATAAATCATTAATATCCCAAAGGAGATATTACAAAAACTACTACTGTAAACTCAAATTCTATTTATTGTGCTTGGGAGCTATCAATCACTTCAAAATGTACAAATTAAGTTCTAGAATCAATCCCTACAACTGTTCTAAACACCTGTATCCAATCTAATCTGACTTCATATAGATTGTTGTATTTTAATCAAGCTTGGAGAGTATTAGGAATTCACAACAAACATTTCTTACCCGCATCACTGTATCAAGAGCATTTATGCCTTCCAGGCACAAGCTAAACCCAGTCAATTCACTTGATGGAAAGGGCATAACCTGTTGGGAGATCTCACTGTCCACAAATACTCACGAATGCATCCAATATATATATCCAAACAGAGCTCTGAATATGTTGTCAATACTGGGATATTTCAATCACCAAGAGTTATACATTTGAGCTATAACTTGTTGCCAAAAGGGACTCAAACACCATGCACCAAACAAGGGGACACTCAGACAAATATAGTCACAGCCAAATGAGATCGCTGGGATAAGAGACAGTCAACAAGCATGTATTTCGTGGCCAAAGAACACCCAAAAATCACAGCTAAGCTTCTTTCCACAGATCACTGCCATAAAAGGCTGCTAACATCATGATATCATGCACAAACCCAGTCGTACTGCTTAGGGTAATATTGTATGAAATACACCATCACTGAACCTGCAAATAGAAGCCTCACAATACCCAAATAGTATGCAAATCACAGCTCTTTAAATCTGGAATATATGAGCTACAGGAAAGAATATGCAAATAATAGAAATCGCTGCCAATACACACAGATTTATTCCTTAACCCAGTCGCCAAAGCCAAGCATGCATTCGCATAGGATTGGAGTGATTTATATGATAAAATATTACACTAAAACAAGTTGTTGTATCCAGCACGAATGCAAGAGACAATGCACACAATATTTCAAGGAGATAACTCTAATACCCAATTGATTTGCTTTAGCAAAGGATTCGCTAGGGCAAGGTGATCATGGAATGGATCGATGCACTTCTTCAACCAACATAGGCATTAGATTTATACTTCTAAACCAGTCGCTGAAGCAGAGGAATTAAACTTATGATGGAATCGTTGCCAAAGAAGATTTAAACCCTCCACAAACAATTTGCTACAGTAGTCGCTACAGTATTGGCTGCCAAGGGAAAGATTCTTTCATACATAACAAAGAGAATATATTCAAAACCACAAATGCATGAGTAAATGCAATGAGACAAAGTATAAAACACAAAACAACTCCAATTTTGATTGTAAATCAGCTGCAATGCAAATTGATTCTTCACAAATGAAAGAGAAAGAACTTCAGTTTTGGGCATGCATCCCTTCTCCACGCAGGGAGCAATTTTCAAATAATCATCAACATAAACCTCCCAGGAAATGTGACCCTCTCTTTATAGAAAATAAGAGGTGCAAATACCAATGTTCAACATTTAATGTTTTCCCTCTAAATAAAAATATTTAATAAACTACTACTTGTGCACTTTATTTAATTTCTTAATTTAATATTAAGAAATTCCTATCCTAGGTGCACTTTTCTAAACTAAGAGGGCCCACAAGGGTTTACAAAAGAGATAGTAAATATCTTAAGTCGAAATATGAGCCCAATCCTCAAACCCATTGGGTTGAGGGCCTTCGAATCCTTCCATGCAGATAATGTCCTGAAAAGGGGACATTACAATGATGCTCATAGGGGTTAAGTAGTGGGATCGAAACTAACAAAATGAACCATTGCATATCACCATTTATCACCATCGGGCTTGCACTCAACATATAGGGCTGCCTCAAAGGTAAACCCTTAATACAAATTTGGCCTAAGTGTGATTAATAGTAGAGTTTTCAACATAGTCAAGGGCACTTAGTTTCCTACACCTTAGTACAAATTATGCCTTATGAACAATCATTATAGAGTTTCCTACCTCTTGCATTTTTAGGGATATAGGGTTTTGCAGTCCAACCTTATCAAGTATCCTTTTTGGAATTCAATTTTGGGGTATTCAATATGCAATTCATTCACAATGACTAATACTCATGAGTAGTAATTTACAATAAAAAGCAACCATTTGTCACAAGTAGGGAACGAGAGGTGGGATCGAAACCTGTGAAATAAACCATCCCATAGCTTTAATCAGCACCTTTGACACTTGCACTTCTTGGAGCTTCATGGGTGTCTCCCATTGTAGTTCTATTTGTCTAAGTGAGCTTAGCCATGGAGTTTCCCTACAATCAATCCTACTTAATTTGATAACCCATTTGCAAAATGTGAGCATGTGTTGTACCTTATGAGCCATTCATTTAAAAGCTCCCTAGTTATTTCATGTTTTTGACATTTGGGGTTTCTATCGTCCAACATTATCAAATATATTTTCACGATTAATGATGCGGAGTGTCTAATCCTTTATTTAATTCACAATAACCCATCTCTGATGAACTTGAATAGTTCACTGGTGCATGTTCATGATGTTTTGAACCTTACTACATATATGGTTTCTATAATTTTATTTGTCCTTTCAGACTTTTTTTTAACAGAGAAATCGTGTGAAATCTGCTAAATGTTACGATTATATGATGTGTGTGCTGATTTAAAACACTTTCATTGATATGACAGGCAGATTACAAAAATATTTTGATTACATGGGACAACCGTCAATTTCACAACAGTTAATGCTCCTCTACCTTTTTGTTTATGTATTTACCATTTCATTGGTTAAGTGATCTTTCTGTGACAGATTAAAACTGCATTATCAGTTACATGGAAAGTTCATACAAGAGTTAGGACCTGAAGCTTATGTCTTATTAGAAATTATCTTGCTCCATAACTAGTCATCAATCTATCAAAGCTTATTGTAGAGTAACATTTTGAAAATTATAGTAGATGGAAAATTTAAAAAAATCTATAAATGATGGCAGCTTGAGAAAAGAAACCTATGCAGAAAATTTCTTACAGGCTTCTGCTGGCTTTATTGTCTATCCAGATTATTCATGGTAGCACAGATAACATGGCCTTAGATTCCCATCTGGAGAAATAGACTGCATTGAAACCAGCATTATATTGGTTAGAATTATCACAATGTCCATTGAAAATACAAGTTTGCAAATTTCACACGCTTTGAGAGGTGGTGAGAGAAATATTTCTTTTTTAGATGCTCAGTTTCTTAAGATATTGAACGGAGGTTCTATTTTTATTTGGAGACTCGGTGGTGGGCTCTATATTATCATTCAGTATGCCCAAGATGCTTTTCTGTATTTGTTATGACCCAAAGAAGGACTTCACTACAATAGAAGCCACTATTGTTGATCCGAGCACAGCTGCGTTCATTCTGCTCTCTTCTCCTAAGGGCACTCAGCTGCTCTGCACACACCCACGTGTTCCATGCAGCATACCTTTTCATTTTTGTGCATTTGTATAGCACCATTAGGCTTACCATCGAGCACTTGATCTCTATGCAACATATTCAACACTTAATGACCATGTGGATGCTTTGCTCCATGTTGTTCCATACCAGGGGGCACTTCTCAAGCTTGTGCCATATCGGAATACTGTTAATATGCCGCGTGCCTAGAAGACTGTAATGTCCCTTTTGGGACAAAAACCAAAGATAAGGTTTGACCACAAACCCCAAGAATCAGATAAAAAATCATGAAATTATAGATTCCGACCTTATAAATTATGCCGAATCAGAATATCAAATAAAATCTGATTTTTGTGCCCTAGAAGGCACCCAAACACCCTCAAACCCTAGTCGCTCCAACTAGGAAGGGTTCTAAAATTCATGCAAACCCTTGTAGATGTCTTCCTTGATCTTCTAGAGTCCAAATCTGCATGAAGTCTTCAAGATATTTTCACTTCAACCAAGGATGGAGGGTTTTCGTCCTCCAACCAGCCACAATATGAGTTTTTGTCCTTCTTGGAGAGAGCCACACACTTGGATTTTTGCCCAAGAGTGGAAAGACAATGAGAAAACAACCCAAAGGTCCAAATTAGATAAAATTCCCAAAAGTAGATGTCTCCAAATGAAGTCCTTAATCTCCTTTTATATCTTCATCTTGGCGCCAAAGGCCAAAAAGGCAAGGCCGACCCATATAAAGCATATTTAATCTTTTAATTTGCTTTTAAAATGCACCAAACCCAGCCGAATCCCTTATAATGGGAATTACAAAGATAAAACATAAACATGAATGAGGAAAATGGAAATATAACCCACGATCTTCCCTTGCTCATCCATTGCTTGCCTTCGGAAAGAGGAAAGGCAAGGAATCCTTTATTTTGATTAATTCGAAAAAGAGGACATTACAGTCCTCCCTTCCCGAATTTTTTTCCTCAAGCAATTGTAAGTACTCGGATCCCAAATGAATCTCAATTGCTTCTTCTTTGATGTACCTACACATGAAGCAAACATATCAAAGAAAACAAGAGTGTTTAACAACACTTTTAAACTCTCCTTATCATGCCTTAGGGACATGATAGCTAGCTCTCTTCCTGTTGCTTGACACCATCTCATAATTTCCATCCAAATGATGGCTTCCCAACACTTTAGTAATGTTGTCCCAAAAACAACTGTAATCATACATTTTCTTTCAAAAATCATGTTCAAGTCTGAAAACAACACATCATAATCTGATTTATTCCCTCTTTTCAGTGGAGATCTTCTTTCCTCATCATTTCATGATAGAATGCTCTTCAAAAATGAAAACACACTGCTGTTCATGGCTGCTAGTGGCAGCCCCAAATCTGATTTTTGCAAACTCATCCCTATAACCATGGTATAACAACTACCATGTAATATCCCAATTCTGATATCAATAGAAAATATGCAAACAACCAACTCTTCAATGCATCAATCGACTGAATACAATAAACTATTTATACCGGTTGAGTAAATGACTCAATAAACCCGAGGGTAAGGGTTTAATGGCCTTAACTCACCTACTAAAATTCCACAATCTTATGAATATAGACTGCTGTAATAGAAATCTGATCACAGTATTCTCCTAAATGCAAACAAGGCAAACCACTCTTTATCATGCAAAAACCTCAACCGAAATGTGCTCAGATATCAAGGTATGTTTACTTAGTCAAGCCACATATGGATCATTGCTAGAATGCTTCAAGGTCACCTTAATAATATGCAAACACAGTTCATCAAGACTGTGACATATCAGCCATTAGAAAGAGCACTCAATCCAAAAGGAATCACTGCCAAGTGAGAGATAAAGCATGCACACAACTCAGATTAACTTCCTCATATATTTCGCTCCCATAAGACTTCTATTCATCGTTAAATCATGTATTCAACCCAGCCGCTACACTCAGACCATTAGAGACACTCAATATGCATGGAAATCGATGCTAAAATCAGTGCTTGCACACCATAATGGTGACGCTAGGCTTATGCAAACAGTACTAACAGTTCGTGGATCAAATGAAGCTTAAATATGCACCAAAACATTCATCATTTACCCCCAAATGAAGTCGCTGGCTTTAAGGAAAGAACAACAAGATTTCACTTGCAAATTAAATCAAATGCTTGCCAAAGCCAAAAACATGGATCTAGCAAATAATCACTTCAATTGATTCCCAATAACCAGCTTGAAACAATCTCCCATGCAAGAGAGAGAGAGAAAAGCATCAATGGGCATGCATCCCAACTCCAAGCATGGAGTATCAAAATAAGTTCATCATAGCATAATCATAATAATGACCCTAACACTCCTTTTATAAGCAAGGAGGCACAAAATTCGAAAACCCTAGGAGAGGAAAATATTAAATAAAAGTAGTTTGTTTTCCCTAGGTGTGGCGTCCCCTTTTCAAAGGGTGATTTTATCAATAAAAGCCACCTAACTTTTTATTTAATTAATTCCCCATTTAATTTTATATATTTTGGGAATTAAATTAAATAACTTTTATAAAATAATTAAATAATTAAATAATTATTGCTCCAGGCAATAATATTTAATTATTTAATAAAAATGTTCCCCTTGCACATCCCAAAGCCCACGGGGACGTATAGGCTAAGGGTCTTCAGAAATGGGGACATTACAGTCCTCCCTTCCCAAGATTGCTTGCCCTCAAGCAATATCGAGCTCATGCATCCAAATACAATGTTGGGGTGTTTCCAAAGTCTTGCTCCCGTACGATCAAGTGAAGGAGCACTTGCAACAACTTGTGTTGCTTCTTCCTCTTGAAATTGTGGAATGTCTTCAGCTGCCATCTTCTCTTTAAACCTGCATGGAACAAACATGTTAGGAAAACAAGTGTTAAAAACACTTTTCAGCTTCCTCTCCGTGTCTCCCAAGCATGAATAGATCACAACTCCTCTCCATACATGGGCTGTTCCCAAATGCCACCAAGCTGCCCCATCTACTGTTGAACATTTCCCTCCAAAATGTAGGATCTGTTATCCCAAAATCAGCCATGCAACATAAAATAACAGCCATGTTCCATGAACTTTGCTTGTGAATGGTGGAATACTTGAACTATAGAAGGAACCAAAGAGCTGAAAACAAATAAAATTTTATGGCAACAGCTGTTATGTTCCAAAATTAGTAGCATAAAGACGTGAATGTGTTCAATTAGGATAGCAATCTGAACATCTCTTCCCCAAATATTAATCTTAGCATGTTGGGCAGCAAACCAAAGAGATAACCAACTGAAAACCGAAGGCATAACAAACAACAACATTGACCATTCATACTTCTGGTTATCCTTCCAATTTCTCATGTCTACTCTTATGATATAAAACTGAAAATCAGTCATACATACAGCCGGGAAGGAGTGGAATGCAGCAAGATTAGTTGACATAAGACCATGACTTCCATTGTGCTTCACCAAGTTCTCACCTTTACCATTTGGGGAAACTTCCTTTGCCTTCCGTCAACTTGCATCTCCCAATATCTCTTGAATCTAGCATAGAAAGGACAAGGTAACATACTTGTGTTTTTCAAAAGAATTGATCAAAAATATTACCTTGTTGTAGAAGATCATTTTCTTGCCTACATGTGAAAGCTTGGAACATGAAAAAGGATCTTCCGGGATGTAAACCTTTTACTGTCCATGATCCCCATGCTTTGCCCAACTCTTCACTAAAATTGTGTTTACCATAATCCCAAGAAAAGGCAACAACTGAATATGCATCATAATTGATTGAAACAAACCTGAAAAACAGAAAATTTTCAACCTTTATGGCTGCCTCATCATGCACATTGTGTAGTCTTTCACCTTCCTCCATGCAACATATCTTGGAGTCACCCCTTTGCTGCTCTTACTCTCTTTTGGACTGAAAATTATGGGATGTTGGTTTCCTTGCCAATGCTCCGGGGATGCCTTGAAAACACCCTTTACCTTGTCTTTGTTGTTAGCATAATACTTATGATGAATATGGTAAGATAAAGGTAAGGGATGATGATACAACAAATCAAAGTGCTTACCCTTGGTGGCTGCCATAAATCTCTCAATCTGCAAATCATCATTAGGACTTAGAGAAAAGCCTTTCTTTCTTTCTTTCGATCCCTTAAGGCCAAGTCATGCTTGCCCATACTCATGCTTGTCATATAAAATTCAGTATTCCCATTTGTGCTCATAAAGTTGGATACCCAATCAAGCAAGTTACTTTTTGAACAAACTGCCCATGACCCCACTTGCTAAAGCTCAACATGAAGGGAGAAAATTTATGTGGATCAACATACCTTAGGCTGTCCTTACCCTTTTCAAAACTCAGAATTTCTTGAGCACTCTCTTCCCTTGATGCATGGAATTGGGGAGCCTTCAAAAATGAAATAAGGGTGCTGCCCACCTTCCTAACCTGCTCATCAAACTCATTCTTACTTGACATGTGACTAGGATCATCAAAAATCACCTTAGAATTAGAAACCATTTTCTCCCATGACATAAGAACAATAGAACATTCAACTTGATCACCTCGTAACCACATCGAAGAATCAAAACAAATAACTTGAAGTGGTGGCTTACATCTACATACCATGAGGTAATATGTGCATGATGATACCCCTTGTTTCAACTCCATCATTCACATAAGAAAAGGAAAATCAGAAATGCAAGGAAAATCGTACCATTTATTGAGCTCATGGTTTTTCCTTATGTAAGGAAGCAACAAAACTGAAACAAAAGGCTTGGGGCTGCCCATCATACCTTTGTGCCATGTAGTACCCTTATATTCCTCCATGATTACTTCATCATCATGCATGTAATCAAAAAATTGCAAAGGAACCCCTTCAATCAAATCTGATTTCTCTGTACAAGTACCAAGTCCCACACAAGCATTAGATATCAAAACCTTATCACCAAACACCAAAGAATTTATACCTTGTTCTTCCTTCCCTTTTTCATCTTCTTGCTTATGGAAGGTAGGTGTCTCTATATGGCCATTGACTTCTTTGATGAGCTTATCCCAGTATGCATCAACCGAAGTCTTTCTTTTCTTTGATCCACTTCTTTTCCTCTTCAGGTTACAAAACCCTTGGAGGGTCAAGAGGGCTTGGGTCTCTTGACTTAGTGTAAAGTACTCTTGGCAATATGAGTCAAGATTATGCTTGATCTGTTCCTTCCATTCACCATCACTCATCAACTCCATGATCTCTGATTTCTGCACTTAGAATCACAAACCCTACATACACAAAGTGACCCACACGAATAGAGGAAGGAAGCTCTGATACCACTGTAATATCCCAATTCTGATTCAATGGAAAATATGCAAATTAATCAACTCTTCAATGCATCAAAACAAAACTTCAAATACAATAAACTATTTATACCACAATAGTATGACTCAATAAACCCGAAGGGGTTTAATGGCCTTAACTCAATAAAACTTAAAAATTCCAAATCTTATGAACTATAGACTGGATAATAGAAATCTGATGGAAATTCTCCTAAATCAAAAATTATTAATATCAAACCACTCTTTATCACAGCCCAAAAGCTCAACAAAATCGCTGATTCAAGGTATGAGAGCTTAGTCAAGCCACATATGCTATCATTATGCTAAATCCAAGGTCACCTTAATAATATGCAAACACAGTTCATCAGACTGTGACATATCAGCCATTAGAAAGAGCACTGTTTATCCAGGAAAGATCACTGCCAAATGAGAGATAAAGCATGCACACAACTCACTGATTTTATGGATATTTCAGCTAAGGGAAGGCAAAGATTCATGTATTCATCATTAATCATATGTTATTCAACCCATACAACTACACTCAGACCATTAAATGACAGTCACACATGCATGAAATCGATGCAAAGTCAACTATGGTTCACCATAATGGTGACAAATAGGCTTATGCAAGACTTCAAACAGCATATCAAATGAAACTTAAATATGCACTAAAACATTCATCATTTACATGAAAATGAAAGTCGCTGGTTTAAGGAAAAACAGCAGCATATATATTTCAAACCAAACATCAGAAACACATCAAAGTCTGAAGGGCTCAGCTAAAACTAAGATCATTAGAGTCATCGCTGGGCATTTAATACAAAACATGCTTGGAGTATTTAGTAAAGCACTATCAAGTATAAGTCGCCTTGAGAACTTAGAAACAACCAAATCATTTCATAAAAATGCATTTAATCAGCCAGCCCATAAAAGAACCCAAACAACCAGCACAATCAAAGGACTGCAAATAATACATAAATCAGTCCACACAATAATATGAAAACAGTCCACAAAACCATGGAATGCAACAGGGTACCAAACAAAATCAATTTGCAAAAATAACTCATAAAATCACCCGCTGCTACAGTGACACTACAATGACGTCACTACAGTAAAAGGAAAGATTTCACTTGCAAATTAAATCAAATTTTGCCAAAGCCAAAACATGGATCTCACAAATAAATCACTTCAATTGATTCCAAATCAAAACCAGCTCAAACAATCTCCCACGCAAGAGAGAGAGAGAGAGAGAGAGATCAATGGGCATGCATCCCAACTCCAAGCATGGAGTATCAAAATAAGTTCATCATAACATAATAATAATAATGACCCTAGCACTCCTTTTATAAGCAAGGAGGCACAAAATTCAAAACCCTAGGAGAGGGAAAATATTAAATAAAAGTAGTTTGTTTTCCCTAGGTGTGGCATCCCCTTTTCAAAGGGTGATTTTATCAATAAAAGCCACCTAACTTTTATTTAATTAATTCCCCATTTAATTTTATATATTTTGGGAATTAAATTAAATAACTTTTATAAATAATTAAATAATTATTGCTCCAGGCAATAATATTTAATTATTTAATAAAAATGTTCCCCTTGCACATCCCGAAGCCCACGGGGACGTATAGGCTAAGGGTCTTCAAAAATGGGGACATTACAAAAACAAAATTCATACCTCATGATGGGGCCATAAAGCTGAAAATTAGAACCATCATTCTCCTCTTAGACTGTCATGTGTGCAGCTGCAATTTCATCATAATTGCTTCCAAACTTCCATATTTCTTTTGGTTCATTCATGGAACCATGGGTTAGTAATTCATAGAAAAGAAAATCAGAATTCTCATCAAGCTTATGTTGCCTTAAACATGCCACACTAGAATTCTTCCCCACTTTATACAAACTCATCAAATTCCTTCCCTTCCGTAAGCAAGGAGAGGAATAATCAAAACTGAATTTTTACCTTTATCTTCTTTGAGCTTCAAGGGTTTACTTGGATTCCAAAGATACAAGCAATCTATGAAACTCTTCATCATACCTCTTCTTGTCTCAATCACCCTATGCAAAGCACCCCCTATCTTGAAGTCCAAACTCGTGACAAAGAGTTTGTAATGATCAGCCCAACAAGATGATAAAGAAGGAAACAAAAGATCTGAAATATGTGTGTACCTTGGGCTGTCATAAAAGACCACTTTATTGCTTGGAAGATGTATAGTGAGTCCTTGGCAAAGAGTCTTCTCCCAACCTTGCTCCTCATTAGCATAGTTATGATCACCCAAGCATGACAATGATAAATAATGATGCAATGAAATATCATATGGCTTACCATAGGCTGCTGATCTGAAAATTACAGCGGACTGAAAGTGGTCATGGGCACCCGGAAATGCCCTTGTATCATGTGTGTACCTCATAACATCTTCCCTTGGAAGCTCCGTTTCATCTTTCCTCCCGTGTTCAGATTTTCCTCACTTATAACCCCATTTTTGGCTTGTTGAATTTGATCCATATGAACCACTTTCTAAGGTTTGTCATGGAGCCTCAACAATGACATATTGTTATTCTTTTCATCAAATGGCTCAAGACAACAAAACTGAATAGGTGTAGAAGAAAGCAATGATTTTGGAGCACATCCATACCTTTGGCCATCCCCAATATGTTCAATTCCCTTTATCCCATGAGGCTTGCTTGGCATCCTTCCAATATTCTCTTCATTCTCTTGCTCCTCATGCTTCTTTTCATCCTTTTGCTCATGCTTCCAATATTCCTTAGTATCTTGCCACATGCAACCATTAGAAAGCAAGGGAATATCATTAACAACCAAAAGTCCTTTACCTTCCTCTTTGCTTGTTTCTTACTTACTGAAATTTCTCCATTCTCTTGAGACTTAGTAGGTCTGTCCCAAAAATCAGTCAAGGAATTCCCTTTTCTCGAGATTCTAACATAATGTAAATGGGTGCTTCTAGGGCTCCCAAAAACTGATCCATTGTTATGAACTGCTGATGGGATGGTTCTTCCCATAGTTCGCATACTCGCACTCCAAATACTCGGTAGACCAAAAAAATTGACTCAAAACTCGAATACTCGGCGAATACTCTGAATACTACTTAAAAAATACGCAAATTTCTTTAAAAAACATAAATTTTAAGCAAAACATAGCTACAAAATGTATCAAATGAGTCCATAAAATGTTAAAGAAGTGTTTTCTATTAGATTTTAATACAAATACAATACAAAATCGCATCATCATGCAAATATAACAGCCGGCTGATAAGTAATATGAATTTATGATGATTGACATTGAAAAATATCATCATAAATTTCATATCTATGCAAGTTACAATATACAATAAGTTACATTTTCCTCTTCCCCATTCTAGAGAAATATTGGGGAGAGGGTCTAGTGCTGTACTAGTCCCCACACTCGGTTACGTCTCCTTGCTCCTCCTGAAGGCTGCGACTTTGGCTCCAACCTGGAAGTAGATGGTGGTGGCTCCTCTGCTTGCATGTTGTAGATCACCTCCAAAGATGTCATCCAATCCAATATATCCTCCAGTCCTGCTAGTGCTTCTCCCTCCATAGCTTCCTCTCAAAAGAAGCAATCTCGTCCTCTGTCGTGAATGCGGGGATTTCCTTTTCTTGCTTGATCCACTTGTTGTATGGATCTATCTCATCCAAATCAATAAGCTCCTCTCGATGTGGTGGCCTCCACTTTTCTTGTGCGAAGCCGAGATTGTATTGCACAAAAACCAATTCATTGAGTTGTTTTTTTGACTCAACTTGTTGCACTTCTTCATGTGAATGGCCTCAAACAAACTCCAATTGCGTTCACATCCAGAAGCACTACAAGGTTGAGATAGAATTTTGAGGGCTAGCTTTTGAAGATGAGGGGTATTCCCTCCCCAATCCTCCCACCAAGAACCTACAAACAAGATAATCAAAAGTTTATAAGTAATTAATAAAATCAAATCTGTAACTAATAAGTAACTTGGTAAACATTCTAATTTTTATTACCTAGTGTCATGTGGTTCTCCCTCGAATAGCTAACACCGAAGAAAAGAGCCTCCCCGTAGCATGTTTGTAATTTTGCAGCTCTAAAATGACGAGGTCCCTCGTCTCAACATCTGGTATCATCCTCTCAATACATGTTGAAAGGCCCTCCATAACCTCTCCGTTCACATCTGTGAAGCCGTCGAGAAGAAATACTTGGGGTTGAGGTAGTACCCATTGCATGAATAGGTTGGTGGAGTTGATTGTTCCACCTCCGATCAATAATCTCCCAAAAGGGACCATATTTGACGATATCCCCCCTATAATAGTTTTGGATAGACTCTTTGGCCCTATCCATGGCCTCATAAATATACCCCATGGGGTTTTGCTCCCCATCAACCAAACGCAAAACCCTCACCAATGGCTCTGACACCTACACACAAATTAAAATGTAAGGTTACAAACTTACAAATAAAGTAAAAGTAAAAACAATATATTTATAATTTAACAAATTAAAATAAAGGAATGAAATATAAATCGAAGTTTGAAATTACCTTGATGATCTCTATAGCTCTCTTTGCAAAGATATCATCAAAAACTATCTTTGCAACCCTCTCCATCCGCTTTCTTTGAATATTGTGAGTCTAGCCATGCTTGACTCACAAACATTTGCTTCAAAGATGTCAACAAACTAGAAATACTTTGCAACGTCAAGAAGTTAGTTGCAAACCTTGTGACACCGGCTCAAACAAGCTCTTTCCCTTTGTGTGTTCTCTCATCAAGCTCAGAACCCAAGGGTGATTGTATATGTACTTTGTTATGTTTCTTGCATCTTCTACAACCGGCCTCACCCAATCAATTTTGCCTATGTCTCTAAAAAGGTCAAGGCAATGAGTTGCACAAGGAGTCCAAAAGAGTGATGGATGTCTCTCTTGCAGTAGTCTCCCAGCCGCCACATATGTTGTTGCATTGTCTGTGAAAACTTGCACAACATTCTGTACACCAACCTCTAATACAACCGTCTCTAACATAACACTCAAATTCTCTACATTTTTAATATGTTAGAGGCATCATAGACTTCAAAAACACCATCTCACCATTTGAAGCCACTAAAAATTAAAAGGGTGCGGTTCCTTCCATCCGTCCACCCATCTAAAAGAATGGTGCATCCGTACTTGTTCCATTGTTTCTTTTCTTCTAGAATTGTAGTGGTATATCTGTTGCACCTATAGCAATTTCCCACTCAAATCTTTTTGGAGAGGGTGCCTTGTACCCTTTCCTTACAACTGTTCAATCAATGTTATCACCAAGTACTCCCGGATAGGCTTTTGGTCACATTGAATGGCAAGTTGTAGTACCGAAACTTTGCACATGCTTTATCCGCTTCCTCGTGCATATCCTTGTTCCATCCTGTACTTCACCAAAGAAAGTTGTGCTCCGTGTGTTGCTTGCCACAAAAAAAAGCTCTATATGCCTTTACTCAAACTCGATGAAGATGTGCCTCTTCCGGCTCTTCTAGTTCGTATGTGTGGACCACGAGTATAGCCCACAATTGTTGCCGCATCATCCTTTGAATCCTCTGTCATTGCAGCCCCAGGTCTAATAGCTTGTGTTATGGCTGCTGCACCCTTTCCCTCTCTAGTTTCTTCTCCTCTAGCTTTGCCAGCTCTACTCTCATCTCTCGCTTTGCCTCTTCCGTAACATTGGGGCAAACCACAACATCCTCGGCAAACAATACATGCAAGGTGATACTTCAAACGATTGATGCCTCCAAACATTTTTCTGCCACAGAAATTGCAAATAATGTCTCCTCCAAATACTGCTCCGCGTGCACCGTACTTCCAAGCTTTAGTATAGGCATTCGCAGAATGGTTCCTACTAGTGATGTTGACCTATGTTGAACATGATGCAATAGCAAGCTCTTAGATCCATGTATCATGCACCCAAGAGAAGAGATGAAGTGATGTATCCAAAGTCTTACTCGGTGCTAGTCAAGTGATGAAGCACTTGGAAGAACATGTTTCTTTCCCCGTGTTAACCCAAAAAAAGTGGGTCCTCATTCGCAATTGGTGCTCCAAGTAATGGTGTCTCAACATGGCATGGGGAGTCATCAAAGGGATGAAATTTGTTAAGCTCCAAGGTTGCCCACTCAATAATGCTCTCATGAAATGAGTAGGACATCGGTCTTTCTTCACATGTCTTCAATCTTGCACATGAAGCAAACTTATTAGAAAAATAAGTGTTGAAAAACACTTTTCCAATGTGTCTCCATGGTGTGAATTTCTCACAAGTCTCCTTCATGTATGGGCTGCCCCCAAATGTCACAATGTTGCCCCATACTTCCTTAAACTCCCAAAAACCAACTTCTATCATAAAATAAAAATCTGATAAATAATCAGCAGCTTAACAACTCCAAATTTGTCCCCATGTGAGCCCTACTTCATCTTTCGATCCATGTGTGAGTGTACCAATGGAAAATTATCCCTTATTCTCATGCCTTATGGCTCTAAAGGCCACAAAAAGACTGCTGAAATAAATTACAGCAGTGTAAATAAAAATATTTGACCTTAAGGTATCCCAACTCACCTTAGATAAGGTCAACACTACACTCTCACAACTCCACAATGCATTGTTCCCATGAAAACAAGTTCTTAAACACATTCACACACATGATTTAGAGTTGATCCAAAGTGAATTTTATGACAAGCTTTGCACCTCTTCCTTCCATAGCTCAATATTCATCATATTTGCCTTTATTTTCTAAAACATAGCATAAAAATTTAACACCATACCTTCCTTTTTGCTACTCTCAACGCAACAATAGTGTTAAGTGGCATGGATATGATCCTGTAACATGTACCAATGATGCTCCAAACTGAAAATTAGCATACCGTGTGATTGAATCCTTTTGTGGGCATGCTAACATGTCCCCAAACAAACTGAAAAATGTGCATGACAGCAGTGTGAATATCAATGAAAATATTAGGCATACACATACTCTTCTTGGTTGCAAATTCACACATGAATAGACAATGTTTATACTTTCTTTTTATGATCCCAACAACCTTCCTTATGACCCAAAACTGAGATTCACCATGATAGAAGAACAATAGAATATTCAACTTGATCATCTCACAAGTACATGAAGTGTCATACAAATAATTCACAGTTGTTGCTCACTTCTTCATACCATGAGGTAATGTGCATGATGATACCCCATTGTTTTTATTCCATCATTCACATAAGAAAAAGGAAAATTAGAAATATAACTCATGCAAGAATATCATACTATTCATTGTGCCAATGGATTTCCCTCATGAAAGAAAGCAATACATCTGAACAACATGATTGGGGCTGCGCAACATACCTTTGTACCATGGAACACTTTCACACTCCTTAAACTTTTCAACCCAAACATCACCTTCTACCTAGGAATCATGCAACCTTATTTGTGATTGATGTGGGGCTTCCTTAAACTTCATTTTTGAGTGAATGAAGTCATTTATTTGCCCTCTAATGATTGTTGTTATGCGCAGACTAGCGAGTTGAGAATGGTCTAAAGTACTGGAAATGTCTCTTCTTGCATGGCACACACCCCACATCCTTGCATTCATTACCAACCCAAGTAGCATTAGTAATAATCAAATAATGATCATTGATTACCTCTTGGCTGCCCTCGTTTTGTTTGTCCATGCAAACTTGTAAATCAAGCTTATCTTTCCTCTTTGACTCACCTCCCATGATCACTTTATCATCATGCATGCAATCATCAAAAGGCAAAGAAACCCTTCAATCAACAATGAATCTTTACCTTTCTTATTTCCATCCAAAGTGGCTCTTCTTCCTTTACTTCCTCTTGAATCAAATCTGATTTTTTGTGCAATCACCAAGTCCCATGCAAGGATTATATATCAAAAATTTATCATCAAACACCAAAGGACTCATACCTTGGAGAGTTGATCATTTTTCTTTAAGGAGACCTTGCTAACATATATGTCTTCACCTTGCTTGAACATTGATCCAAAACACCTTTGGCTAAAGTATGAGCAATACATGACTCCTCTTGTCTCAAACCTTCCTCAAGTATGGATAACAATTGTTGTGGAGGATCCACATATTCATTCAATGTTAGGGACATGATGGTTTGCATTGCAACCATTATTTTTGTGAATGATCATCATGTAGGACAGCAAAGAATACTTCAAACATGTGTAGAATGAGATCATCACAATCAAGATCTAACATTGGTATACAAGTTCTTACCTTTGCCATGTTCTCCAAGATCTTAACCCTCTTATCAAAGTAAGGGTTTGTGGTGTCCCAAAGCTTTTGAAAGTTTCCTATCATGAGCTCAAAGACCTCTTCCATGGTGGTGTCATTGTATGGCAAGCTTGGGGTTGTTATCCTTGTCACCTCGCTAATGCAAGTGATGACCATGAGCCTCACATCCACCTCATCATGCCTCAATAGTTTGGATCTAGCCAAATGAGTCACCAATGAATCCATCACTGAAAACATGGAGCCATAATCTGATTGTTCTATCATAGCCAAACAACTTGCCACTTCTTCTAGAGTGTTGAGCAACACACTCTTCACATGTGGAGGAAACTCAAGCCATCTCCCAAGTCTGTAGAGCTTGGCCCTCAAATCTCCATCACTTGCTAGTTCCATGATTCAAAAACTCTGCAAACAACACCCACAGGAGTAGAAGAAAGTTGCTCTATACCACTATAATATCCCCTCTTTGGGATAAATATAAATCTATACTTTATTAACTCTAATCGACCCTAGAAGGATTAGATCCTTTTAGTTCGACCTCAAATAACCCAATGTCAGTGTTATTACAACCCAAAATGGGGTTGGAATAAGCCAAGGTAGTGGGTTAGATGGGAGAACCAATTGGAAACCCAATCTTTTCTAGATCTGAATTTTATTGCAGCAAATAATAATTAAATATTGCTCACAGACAGTTGAAACTTGGAAAATTCATAACTTGCTCAATACATCATCTTTTGCAATGAAATAAAGTGCATAATAAAGTAGAAATTAAGAGTTTTCCAATGCACTATAAATCTGAATTTTTAAGTATTGAAACCCCCTCAAAACAAACCCGGAAATCTCAGATCTAGTCGCTAGGGTTAGAGGAAAATAAATAAAAATATTTCAGCCCTTCTCCAAGCTTTCAAACACTCCAAATCAACTCCCCTTGCTCAGAAATAATTAATAGACAAATCAGATTTTTAATTTGATCACACACAACTGAAAACAATTGATAATCAAACCCCAGACTGCTGCAATTTTCAAAAATTCATATCTTCCTCAAAACTACTCCAATTTGGGCAAATGAGATATGCCTAAACTCGAAAAAATACAAGGAACAAGATGATCCAAACCAAATTAGAACAACAGTTACCAAACTCCCAAAATAGCCAAAAAAGCAAGTTGCCTAAGGCAAAATAAATTGTTGTTTTGCACATAGATTAATTCCAGCACTTGCATCACTCCCAAAACCCTCAAATCTGGTCACACATGCTCACAAAATTATGCTAAATCAGATCTGCAACATAAATATATTTTGGGGCATCAAAAACATGCTTAAACAAACCCCAATCCAAGTCGTTATAGCAAAAATAATTGCAGCAGTAACAACAGTTCACAAAGGTACTATCAAACCCTTCAACAATGATCAATAACATGCATATTTCACTCTAAATAAATGTGCCAATCCTTTTAGCCAAGTCACCAATACTTAGAATGGATAAACCATGCAAAAACACACTCAACACAAGAGAACACAATGAAGAGAACAATGGAGTCTTCAATATCTTCAACAATGGATCCAAATGAAGCTTACAATGAGAGAGCACAATGCAAGAGCTAGGGCATACATCCCATTACTCCAAGCATGGAGTAAAATCAAATGATCAATCAACATAACCCACTAAAGGAAATGCGACCTCCTTTTATAGACTTAAGGGGTGCAACATCCAATGACCGACCTTTCCCTTTTTGGAGGGAAAACATAAACTCTCATTATAAAAATATTTAATAAACTAAGACTATGTGCACTTTATTATTTTTAATTAAATAATAAAAGCAACTATCCTATGTGCACATTTAAACTAACTTAGAGAGCCCTCCTTGTAGCGCAAGGCATGCCAAGGGGTTACAAAATAGACAACAGACATCTTAGGACCATCTTCAAGCTCAATCCTCAAACCCATGAGAAGAGAGAATGGGTTGAGGGTCTTCAGGTCTTCAATTTCAACAATGTCCCAAGAAGGGGACATTACACGTGTATATGAGTAACTTGTGAATGATATGTGTTAGCAAGTTTTAGCTCATCTAATAGGTATAGGTGTGGGATCTTGAGACACTTCAACATGTTTTGTCTATTGTGCACGGCACTTAGACATGTGAAATCAGAATTTATTGAGGGCAAGAAATCTTAGGGAGGGAGTATCTTTAGAAATATCTCACTTCCTAGGATAGTCATGACGAAGACCCTTAGCCTATTTTGTCTTTCCATTGCTAAGGAGAATTTTAAAAGGGAGACTTAAGTTCTAATATTTTATTATAAAGTGCAAAAATAAATAAAATATTATAAAAACACTTATAATAAATTATTATGGACTTAATCATAAAATAAAATTGAAAGAAAAAGGGGAAAAGCAATTGGTAAAAATAAATTATTCACGGAAAAGTTGGACTTGCAAAGCAAAAGTTGGTGATTTAAAAGGGAAACTTTAAGAAAAAAACATATGGGCCAAATGATTATTTCTAGGCAAATGCGACTTGCTCTAGGAACGTGAAATGGAGGAAAAAAGGCATTTAATGAAGAAAAAGGTGATTGGCTTTCAAGAGTGGCCATTTTGGGTCACAAGCACTATTTAGGCAAGTTGACTTGCCTTATGGAGGACACACTTGATTATTTTCTCTCATATCTGATTTTGTATGAAGTTCATGTTTGTCTATTTTATTTCTAAAGACGAAACCCTTTAGAAATACCTCTTGAGATGAAAACCTTACAAGAGTTTGTGTGGATTCTCTACACAAGGGTTTCCATTGTGCTTCAAGGATTAAATAGTATTTACAGTTTATTTCCAGCAGTTGTTTGAAGGAGTTTTGCAATTTTTTGTCCAAGGGTTTGAAGGAAAGTTTGCAGCTGTGTTGTCTTTCACTTTTCAGCCTTCTACCTTGATGAGCGACCCACTTCTTGGGCACATTTGAGGTATTTCAAGGTGTTTGTGATATGTTTTGGAAATCCCTTTAATAAAGCTGATTTTTAGAAGACAAATCTGGTTATTTTCAGATATTTTGATGTGTAAAAGGGTACCATTTTATTTATCTACATGGGCAGCCAATATGCAGATTTAATAAATTAATTTCAGCCTTATTTGCATCTAAAATTTGTATGTTTCTTCATATTTTGGTTTTATAAATAAGTGGAATCAGGGTTGAATGAAACATTCTACTATAAGTGTTGATATGTTTGGGTTTTCTAATTAACCCTAGTCGCATTTTCTAGAAGGAAATTCAGATCTGCAAAGTTTATTTTGATCTATATTTTATAAATTTACATTTTGAGTTTGGATTTGCTAAGAATCCACTTAGGGTCAAATAGTGTCCACTTGAGGACATTACAATGGCTTAGAGTAACCATCATTATCTTCAACGTGTATCCAATCAATCCCAAACACTCACCAATGGAATCATGAGTGCTTCCCCATTAATCAAAATTATGACCCCTTGTTCTTGGAGGGTAGAATCCTTCATAACCTTGTTAGCATACATAATGATTTCAAAATAATCCTTCATCAAAATTTCTTCTAACCATGTGCATGGGGTAAGAATATCAAAGACTTCCTTTCTATAATGCAAGAGGTCAACTAACCATGTACCCTTGCAAGGAAATATCTAAATGCCATGTGTCATCCCACAAGTTCTTCATATCATCACCAAAACTTGGCATGTGATCTTTAACAACTTTTTCCATAATGACATAAGTATGGCAGCGATATAAAAGGAGATAAAATGTGATTTCCATCATACCTTGAGTTGTCCACCACATATCTACCTTCCCATGCCGGATGAGGAGTGATCGAAACATCCTCCATACTCCCAATCTTGTGACTCAGAATTTCTGAGTTGAAATCAACCTTCTTCTTCTCCTCATAATCAGCAAATGAAGCTTTTTCTGCCTTGGCTTCAACCATATCTTGATGGTGTTCACATAGGGCAACTCCGTAGCTCTTACCGTAATCATGGGCACCATAAATCTGCCTCTTATTGACTTTGTTCTGAAAATTCCAGCAAACTGAAAATGATCATAGGCACCGGAAAAGCACCTTCTTCATCCATGTGACCCCCAACAAGGTCACTCAAAAGTCTTGGTCCATGGACCCTATGCAAATCAAAATTTTCATCATATGTAGCATCATGAAGACTACCCATTTTCCATGATTTGCTTCGGAGCATCATATTTGCCCCAAGGTTAACAAAATTCCCATGATCATAAATCTGAAATGGCATGGCATAAAGAAATAAATTTGAATTACCTCCAAACCTTCGGTTGCCTTGTTTGTGTGTGTTTGAAATGTCTTCATAGCTCTTACCAAGGTCCAATCCATCACCACTTTGCTCTTTAGTGACTGCTGCTATAATCAGACCAGCAATCTTATTGTCATCATGTTTCTTTGGAGAAGGGTTTCCAACCAGCCCTTTCTCTTCCCCTTCTTGCTCCACACCCCTTGTTTCATCTCTAGATTCATCACATGTCAAAACATTTTCAGTATTAACCACAGAATGAGCAATATTTACCTCATGTTGTTGACTCTTTGGAATGGGTGTAAGTGCCATGGCCTTAGGTCCCTTGATCACCAACCCTTCTTCCTCAATGATTCCATTATTGCATGGCGAACTTGGGGTTTTGACTCCCTCTTCATCAAACTTCGTGCTTTCTTCATGTTGCTTGTGTGGCATGTGATGTCTAGGCTTGGGCCTAGGTCTTCCTCGATTCACTCCAATGAATTCAACAAGTGAAATAGCCTCACGAATTTCCCTTGGAAGAGCCATATACTCCTCATAGCTTGTGGCATTGTTTCATCCAAATTGGACGGCCTTGTTTCATCCTCCTGGGAATAACTTCTTCTCTAGGAAGGAAAGAGGCCTGTCACGGATCCACCAGGCTTGATCCTTGGTGTCCCAGATTTCACCCTCGATATCTGGGACTTCTGCATGGGAAATTTTTATTTAATTATTTATTAAATAAATAATGCCCCGTTTGAAGTAAATTGTGCTCCGGTTGAATCCTGTTGCATTTTGCATGCCAATATTCACTCATCTCATTAGGGTTTTCACCAGAATGAATTCAGGCATTGTCTGCAACTTTTGGCAACGTTTTTCGCTTTTATTTATTTCTTTTGTGTTTTTCTTCGGTTTTCTCCTCGGTTTCTCTGTGAAATTCCCCTAGGTCAATTCTTTCGCCAGTATAGTCTGTTTAATTGCCCGAAGCATCTGGAGATCATCTACCAACACACTGAAGGAATCAACCTCAAAATGCAAACTTCTAACCAAAAATGATGAAGTCATGCACAAAAAGCCTCTCCCAGGCAAGTCGCACTTTTTGGAATGAATAGGTTTAAGTTGCAATGGGATTTTTGGTAGTAGGCAGTAGGTGGGAATTTATTACTTGCCTTGCAGGGTACTTTTCCCATGAAGTCAAAGTCACTTAAGCTGCGATGGGAAAATTAGAGGCGGCAGGCAGGGGAATTTCTTACCTACCTTGCAGGGTGAAAAATTCCCATTATAAAATAAAGAAAAATCACTTAAAGCACCGATGGGAATTTTCTGCCTGCCTAGCAGCTAACTTTTCCCATCGAAGGTTTTATTCACCCATACAAGTCGCACTTTTCCAAAAGAAGCTATTTTTAATACAAGTCGCACTTTTTAGAAAGTCACTTAAGCTGCAGTGGGAAAATTGGAGGTGGGCGGTGGGAATTTATTACCTGCCTTGCAGGGTAAAAATTCCCATGATGAAAGTCAAATCACTTAAGTGGAAGAAGGGATTTTTAGAGCTGCGGTGCAGGGTGAAAATTCCCATCAGAAGTTGACTTCTTAAATTTAGAATTCACCCATGCCAAAAAGTGCGACCCATTTGGTGATTAAACAATGATATTAATGGTATTTATTAATAGCTTTTTTTCCCTAATTTTGGCGCCATGGATGAATAGAAAGTCAATGCATGAAGGCTAGTCAAAGAGAACTAAAGGTAGCATGCTAAAAATAAATAAATTAAATTTATTTAATGGCAGCCAACAACATGCAAAAATAGGCGCCCAATTTGGGTGAATAAACATCATTGTTTATTAATTAATTGCCAGGAATAGGGTGGACAATTATTAGAAATAGAATGTTGAGGGTTATATAAGCATGGGCTGCCATAATGAAGATGTAATTAATTCTTTTTGCAAAGGATTGCAGCCCGGACAGTTTTGGCGCCCAAGGAAGGAGGATTTTTGCATCAAAAAGTGTTTTTCATTGCCGAAAAGCTTCAAAGTTTGGCGCCTAGGGTTGGAGGAGCTTGATTTAAGCCTTGTTAATTATCTGCATGTTGGTATAAGTGCCCAGGTGAAGTTAAAAATATTTATGCTTGCTTTGCATGCAAGCAAAGCCTCAAATTTTAGGGCAGCGGGCTTTATATGCAGATTTTTGTGATAAAAATCAAGTGTTCATGCTCTGGATTCCGTCTTTGTCTGAATTAATTGCAGGTATTCATTACAGGTGCTTATATAAGTGAAAGGAAGTTCAAATCAATGTCAGGTACATTGAATATATCTTCCGAATCTGAAGAAATTACTAGATCTGCACCAATTGCAAAGAATTCCGGCAAGATTAAAAGAAAAAGAGTTCAGACAAAGGTTTCTCAGATAAAGATTGCTTCGGCCATGATGAAGCGGGATGAAAGAGAAGGATCAGCGGAATCATGCATTACTTCCAGATTTGCTGATATCAATGACACGGATTTAGGCCCCGAACCCCTCTCCGAATTGATTGACAGATCCAGGGCTGGAAAGACGTCTCTTATGCGGGCAATAAAAAGCAGTGGAATTATTCGAGCTTCAGCATTCCCAGTCACAGCTCAGTTGCCTGAATTTGTCATGGAGTGTGCAAGGTCATACCATCTCCTATCCAGAACAATCCGAGATGTTGTGGGAAAGACGATAATCAGGCAGATGCACAATTTATCAATTATTGTCTAAAGATTCCAACGCGACCGGTGGTGACTACAATTAGCATGTTGGATGCGCGGCAACAGATGGGAGAAGCACAAAGCAAACTGTGTGGGCATAATGAATAACAGATATATGAAGAAGCCCAGGTCTCCATCAAAGTTCCCGAGGACTCTTCCACGATCCAATTTGGTGCAGGAAGTGGATGATATTACTAAATTGCTATGCAGGATAAATGGAGAAGCCAACACTCACAACTTCCGCTCATGGATGTATGCCTTCATTAGAACCATTGAGATCAACAAAGCTGATTCAATAATCAATTGGGCGGAGATCATCAGTGATAACATCGGTGAGCAGCTCCGAAGTGTGAGGCGGACATACAACTTCAAGATGACTTCATACCTGGTATACGCAACAGCTTCGCAGGGTATATTTTCCAAGCTGGATAGACGGGGCATACTCTCGAAGGATCCCATTTTTGAGTGCTACCCACAGTTGACAGTTCCTGAATGCCATAAAGATTACAAGGTGGTCAACGATGGATTCTTCTACGGATTCATTTGCAAATTGAACAGTGATCTGAAGACCAACAGGGTGAGCAAAGAAGCTTGGGAAGTTGTATCCCAACATGGTTGTATTTTCATCCAGTTTGCAGACTTCACATACCTCAGGGTAACCGGCTTTTCGGGAGAACCAGTCAAGTTGCCAAGATATCCAAGCGACAAGTGGGTCATCATGGAGTTGTGCAGGCAGCTCGTGGAGATGCATGACCTACAATCAAAGCGGCACAAGTCTACAGGTTCCTTTCCGATCACAGTAGGCTATTACACAGAGCATCCACAAGGCTAGAGGAATCGAAGCTGAAATGTTTTCTGAGTATGAGCATGAGTTCTTCCCAGCACGGCTGAACTTCGATCCATATGGGGTAGCAAAGAAGACAATCTCCCAGGAATACTCGCATGTGCCTTCATTAGAAGACTTCTGGATGAAGTGCAAAAATGAGTACGAAGTCAAAAAGAAAGACTTCAGCAGGTTATCGGCGCAACAAGTGTTTGATTATGGATTAGCTCGGATACCTGCAGATCTCACAGATGATGGGCCTGTGTTACTTGACACTTATCATCAGATGGGAGGGGATAGAGCTGCTCTTCAGGAAAACATTGGTGGCTGCCACACGATCGAGGAAAGATCTGCTGTGCGTTCGTCACACCTCGAATCGAGGAAAGATATTGCCTTGATGAAGCTTTGATGAATCAAATTACCTCAAGATCCATTCCAAGAAGGTGAAAGCATTGTGCTTTGATGAAGCTTTGATGAATCAAATCACAGGCAACCTTAGCGCAAGAGACTCCATCAAAAGAAAGCACGAAGGTGAAAGTAGTAGAAGCAAAAAGAAAAGCTTAAAGTGCACAAGAAGTCTCAGACATAGGAAAAGGTCACTTCTACGGCTATGGTGCTAGTTCCAACTTCTCCAACGTCAACTCACAACACTTCACCTTTGAACCTCAGGGAGATCTTGTCGTTCCTCCATTGAATCCAACAACGTTTGTGTTTTCTCCTCAGCCACTCCGATCTTCACCTCTTCATGAAGAAAAGCTAAAGTTGCAGATGGCAGAGTTTGAAAGGGCATTGTCTTTGGACAATTCAGAAGATGGCAGTCACGACACTGTAGCAAACTTCGGATGGAGAGGAACCAGAGCACGAGATGGTGGTGCATTCAATGACTTCTCATTCTCCGAAAAGCAATTTCTCAAAGTGGTTGGCTTCGCAGTCAATCCCAAAAGCTAGAGAGGAGATCAACCTGGAGGAACATGACTTGCAGCTGCTCCTGAGTTTGGGCGGAAAAGATAGAAGACCTAAAGTTGCTAAGGTGACTTCTAGGTTGATTATTGAAGAATCGGGGCAAAAGTTCGCTATTGAGGTATCAGTTCCAGCAGAGGGAAAGCGAAAAGAAAGCTTACGACAGCAGATATATCAGTAACCAAGGTGCCAATAGGTCAAACTACTACCGAAGGATTAAAGCAAGACACGCAGACACTAATAAATGCTTTATTCCTTAAGCTTGACAAAGAGAAGGCAAAAAAAGTGAACTTCAAAAGCAGGTTTCCCAGTTGTGCGAGATCATTGCTAAGGTTGCCAAACCTTTCTCTCAGCCAATTTCAGCACATGAGCAGGTGAGTGATCATCTGATGCAGGAAGTGGAAAATGCAGGTAACCAAGTTAAAGCTATCGACGAATGGAAGAGCCTAATCATTCGCCAAGCTTTTGTATAACTCAGGGAGGTGCCAACTCGTCTAAAGGTTATGAAGGATGCATTAGTTCAGCTGAAGCAACTAATGACAAGCACGGTAGATATGAATACAATGGCTGAAAGTAACTTGGGCACTTTGGTCGAGATAAATAAGTTGCCGAAGGAGGTTTTGATTGCAGAACGAATTGTGCCTGATGGATCGGTTGAAAAGGGGAAGCAACTTGAATTCACAGTCTCTTTCCGCTTGGAGATCTTCAAAATTATGCTGAAAAGAATGCGGGTGCTCGAGGGTATGGCATTGTCACTGTCAAGCAATGTAATTGCTTTCACCAATGAGGAAGTGGTTGGGAATGTTTCTTCATACAAAAGGACCATTCCCAACAAAGTGCTTGATTCCCTGGAAGGATCTCTTCTGATGATTCAAGAGAGGATTGATGAAGTTGTTAGGCCTTTCACGATGAATTCAATCAGTAAGTTGGTAACGCTTGCAATCAGACATTAAGAAGTTCGGGCCTAGTTTGAAGGAGGTGGAAGCGAGCATCAAAGTTTTGAACGAAGGATTGCTGCAATTCAAGACAGAGAAAGAAGTTGTGGCTAAAGCGGATGGGAAATTGTTGAACTATATGTTCGAAAAGTATATTCAGTATCAAAACAAAAAGAAAGTGTAGGAGTTACAGCTGGCAGATCTTCCTTCTTCTTTTCTTTCTTCTCTTATTTCTTATGTCCCCGGATGTAATTGTAAACTTAAAAGTTATTGGTTTAAAAACCATTACTTTAAGTTATTTGGAATGACTCTTTGAGTTAAGTGACAGATGTGCACAATTTTGGCTTGAACTCCTGATGCATGTCACTAAGAGAGGAATTAAAGGAAGATGATTGCCAGATGTTCTCTTTACTTCTTGTTTATGATCTAGTTCAGTTATAGTCTCCCATTTGTAATTTCCCCTCTACGTGCTATAAGTAGAGGAAGAACCTACGGTTAAAGGATCGAATTTGTAATCAACATTCTTGTGTTCCAGACTTTGAGTTGAAACCCCTGATTTCTGCAAGCAGAGGAATATAGAAGAGATTTCCGAGAACTTTGTGTCAATGGTGCATTTTGCTTCTTACTTTCTTTCTAGATCTGTTCATAAACTTTGTGTTATTATAGATCTAGATCTGAAAGTTTCCTTTGCTTTGAATTTTGTGCTTAATGATCTATTTGTTTTAATCTATGTGCATGCAATCAACTCTGTAAACTATTGCTTGGGTTGCACATCCTCTCTACTTTCTTTCGTTTCCTATTATTTTCCTCTTCTGCAGATTTTTCCTTTCTTTTACAGCTTGCTTACTTACTTTACAGAACCGTACCGTATAGCTATGGTTCATGAGCTACACGGTTAAAGTAATACCAACAAATAGATATTAGGACATATAAACTAAAAATCTTACACGGGAGCCTCACCGTAAATGAGGGAGATTTATCTCATGACTGCCTAGGTTTTCAGCTATGTGCAAAAAATCTAGCCAACAATTTTTGGCGACTCTACTGGGAACAACTATCTTTGCAGATCAAAGCTTATCTCTTGCAGATCAGAGTGTTTTCCCATTCAACTTTCAACTTGGTTGAACGTCCATTCACCCGATCTGTGAAGGCACAAGGAAGGACTGATCATTTCTATAGATTGCAGAGCAATTCAATTTCAATCATCCTCCTCAAGTTAGAAGCCAGATCTAGTCTCTCACCAGGAAGAAGAGTACACATTCATCCAGATCCGGATCGTCTTCAGCATAATCCGGTAAGCTGGAATTATCCATCAAGTCTACTCTCGTAGAAGACGTGCCCCATTCATCATGCAGAATCGAATCAAAACCAGATAGTACCTGTTCCATGGGGAGCAACTTTTGGGCCACTGAACTTGACCCCACCTATGCACGATCTACCTAAAGGGTCCAGAAATAATTTCCCGAAATTCTTTGGAGACGACAAGCAAAATCCAGATGATCACTTGGCAACATTCTTCATATCTTGTGGTGTGCTTGCAGTGGAGCATGAAGATGTCTCGGTCAAACTTTTCATTGAGACTCTCCATGATTTGGCCGAGAATGGTTCTATCGGTTAGCCCCTGGAACTATAACAAATTGGGCGTCCATGCGAGAACAATTTTGAAGAGATTCAAACCTGCAGAAGACGCTAGCACTCTGATCACTCAACTGATGCAATTAAAGAAGGAACCAAATGAGAACATGCGGGACTTTATTGCAAGGTTCCAAAGGATTTTGTATAAAATCCCCACTTCTTGCGCTTAGCGATGAAAATCAAAAGACGTTTTTTATAAACGCTCTGTTGCCCGAAGTTGGATATCAGCTGCGAAGGGCAAGACCTGTGAATCTACTAGAAGCACAAAATGTTGCTGTGGAGGTTGAAGATGACTTGATCATGGCTGGAAAAATCAGACAATCACCCCACAAAGGCGATGGAGCTTCTTCAAGTACTTCCGACCCTTTGCTGCAAAGGTTGGCTAACGACATGCTGCAAATCAAGAAGCAGATATCTCAAGGAGGAAATGTGACTCCTTCAAGAACAACTCCTGCTCGGACCTTTAACGGTCAAAATCAAAATCAAAATAGACTTACTTGCTTTGCACCACAATGGTTGGCAATTGAAGCTGCTCCAAGGAACAACTTGGAAACTAATGAAGAAGATCTTGGCATTGATGAATCATTTGATGATGAAGACTTTGTAGATCCCACTGGCGACTCCAACATTGGTTACCTGGACTATGAATCGATGAGGGGCTATTATGAATCTTTTGAAGATTTTGATGGTCACACATTTGCGGTGTTCACAAGGTCCCAAACACGCCAAAATGTTGAAGCATCCACAAGTGGCCAAAGAAGAGAAAGAGAAGATCCTGGGCCAGATGTTACTATCCTAAAAAGAGGCAGTACACTACCTTCTTCATTAGCTCCCAAAGATAAGCATGCAAGTTCTTTCAATCCATGCAACAAAGGGCCAATGTGCATCCGGCTGAAGTAAGTCAAGCTTTTGACATTATTGATCACATTAAAAAGACCAAGGTTCAGATGTCAGAAGCTGAGTATTTGAGGGCATTTCCTGATCAGCTAAATAGGTTGGTTAAGTATGTGCAAAGTAATGGTCCCAATACTCCAACAAATAGTGTTTCACGGGGTATCTTGTCTAGTCCGAAGATTACTCCTTCTTCAAACAATGCGGCTGCAAGCTCTTCTCCTTCTACTTCTTCTCTCTGCTACATCGGAAAGGATCGAGCCATTCTATGTGTCATTACTTATTAATGGTTATAAATTAAGTAATTGCATTCTAGATTCTGGAGCTTCCGACAATGTGATGCCTACCAAAGTTGTTGATGCTCTGGGTCTCACATTGACAAAAACCATTGGAAGATGCTATTCAATGGAAAGACAAGTACCTCTGGTTGGGCAAATCAAAGATGCACAGGCAATACTTGCTTCATTCCCAGAAAAAAGATTAAAGTGACTATCCTTGTAGCGAGATATCCCAATATCTTATGGCATGTTGTTGAGTAGGAATTTCTGTAAAGAACTGGGCGGAGAAGTCAAGATGGATTGGTCTTGTGCGCACATACCAATCAAGGGAGTTAATCAGAAGTTGGAACTTGAGAAGAAATCCAAGTACACAGTATCAAAATCTGAAGGATCCTAGATCTCAGATCTTGTTTCAAGAATCCGATCACGAGTCTATTATCTAGAACTGGATAAAGAAGAAATTCAACTTGTGATCCAAGAGCCACATCAACTTGGATAATAAGGTTTGGTCTTTGGAATTTGATGGCAGTTGTTGTTCATTTGGATCCTAGTGCAGGCGTTGTTCTTATTTCTCCTGAGGGAAAGGTGCATGCACATTCCTTCAAGTTAATGTTTGAAAATACTAACAACACGGCGGAATATGAAGCACTGTTGTTAGGTATGGAGCAGGCAAGAACAATGGGAATCAAGCTCTTACACGCAAAGGGGATGCCGAGTTGATTGTTAAGTAGATACGAGGTCTCTACCAAGTCAAAAAGGACAAACTTCGGCATTATAGAGACCGGGTCTATTCTGCTATCCTAGATTTTGCGGCTTTCTCAGTATCCTATATTCCGAGAGAGCAAAATTCTAGAGCTGATTCACTTGCAGTGACTGCAGCTTTATTAAATCCAGATCAGCCACCCACATTCTTTAGATAGGGGGATTACAAAGTTGAGATGGTCTTCCACCCAAAGGTTCCTGATAATGTCCAACAATGGCAGTTTTTAATGATGACAAGCAGATTGTTGCATTTCTCCAACAAAAGGACAACTTTGAAGAGATCTACTATGAGGGAAGCAACTCACCTCCAAGACAAACTACTGTGGGAGAAACGGATGCAAAGGTCTCAGGAAGTCAAGAGATTATCCAGCTGAAGGGAAATAAAATTCCTAAAGGCTTAGTATCTCTTGAGGAAATGTTTGACAAAGCATGATCAGATGCTTAAAAAGAATGAAGAAAGTGGGGAAGGTTCTTCCTCCGATACACAATTATTAAATTTGGGAGCAAGCAATGATCCCAAATTAGTAAATCTGGGTAAGTGTTGTTCAGAGGCAGAAAGAGAAGCTTTTACAAAGCTTCTTAAGAAATATATGGATGTTTTTGCTTGGTCTTACCAGGATCTAAAGACATATCAGCCTGCAGAAGTTCAACACTATATCCCATTAAAGCAAGAACAAAAGCCTTTCAAGCAGAAGTTGCGGCGGCATAACCCTACTATTTCAGGGACTATCTTTGCAGAAATCCAAAAGCTGTTAGATGCAAAGATAATTTACCCCATACATCACTCTGAATGGTTAGCCAATATAGTTCCTGTGAGAAAGAAGAGTGGTGAGATTAGGTTGTGCGTTGATTTTCGCAACCTCAATCAAGCCTCCTTGAAAGACAACTACCCCATTCCCATCATGGACCACACTTTGCAGGTTGTTACTGGATCTGAAATATTATCCATGCTTGATGGTTTTTCAGGCTACAATCAAGTCAAGGTGGCTGAGGAGGATCAATATAAAACGACATTCATTACACCTTGGGGAACTTTTGCTTATCAGAAAATGCCTTTTGGTTTGATCAATGTTGGAGCTACGTTTCAAAGGGCTATGGATTTGGCATTTGCTCATCTCAAAGATAAAAGCATAGTAGTGTACCTCGATGATTTGACGGTCTTTTCCAAGCAAAGAAGCAAGCACATCTCAGATCTTGAGGAAGTCTTCATACAATGCCGCAAACATGGTATTTCTCTAAATCCTAAGAAATCTATCTTTGTTGTAACAAAAGGAAAGCTACTAGGGCATATCGTCTCCAAGGAAGGAACCAAGATAGATCCGAACGTGTCAAATCTATTCAGACGTTGCCATTGCCAACATCCAAAAAGGGGGTTCACTCTTTCTTTGGTAAAGTTAATTTTCTCAGAAGATTCATCCCTGACTTCGCTGAATTAACCCGTCATATCTCAAATATGATGAAGAAGACACATGATTTCAAATGGAGCAGCGAGGGGAAGGAAGCATTCGAGAAAATTAAAGAGGCCTTGTCAAAAGCCCTAGTCTTGGTTTCACCTGACTTTAGTAAAGAATTTATTCTTTACTGTTATTCCTCCGAACACACAATGTCAACAATCCTGATGCAGAAAAATCAGGAGGATGTAGAAGCTCCGATTGCTTTCATGAGCATGCCTTTAAAATCTTATGAGTTGAAATATACTCCGATGGAAAAACATGCATATGCAGTGGTAAAGGCATGTAAGGCATTCAGGTATTATATTCTTGCCTCACATACTGTGGTCCTGGTTCCGGATACTGCAGTGAAGTCTATCCTCACCCAACAAGAGTTAGGGCTATTAAGAGGCACATGGGTGATGAAGGTGCAGAATATGACCTAGATATAAAGCCCACAAAGCTGGTTCGAGGAAGAGGTCTATGCGAATTGATGACTGAGATGAAAGCAACATCACCAAGAAAGTCAAGATTTGCCTATGGTTCTTTTTATAGATCTGGTGGAAGAATGGTACAATAATATTGCCTATTTTCTAACTTATGGAGAATGCCCGGATCAACTTTCTCAAAAGGAAAAGCGTACTATTAAACTGAAGTCCAAGGACTTTGTCCTTTGGGACAATGGTTTATATAAAAGAGGAATTGATGGTGTGTTTCTCCGATGTGTAGATAAAGCTCAGCAGGATCAGCTTTTAAAACAATTTCATAATATGGCTTGTGGTGGTCATTTCTCACCCGAGTCACTGCTCACAAGATCCTCCGAGCAAGGTATTACTGCCCACACTTTTTCAAGATACTGCAGAGTGGGTGTCTAAGTGCCAAGCGTGCCAACACTTTGTTGGGCGTGTAAAATTGCCCGCATTACCTTTAAAACCAGTTGTAATTGAAGAACCCTTCCAACAATGGGGCATGGATTTTATTGGTATGCTCAACCCGACCTCTAGAGTGTGGTCATCATTACATCCTGACAGCTACTTGATTATTTCAGTAAGTGGGTAGAAGCCATTCTTGTTAAGAACGCCACTTCCACGAGGTGTGTAATTTTATAAAAGAAAATATTGTTATTAGGTTTGGCGTGCCCAGTAAAATAGTAGCAGATAACGCTCCTAATTTGTCTTCTGAGGAGCTGGTCAAGATTTTGCTACACTCATGGAATTCAGCTGGTACATTCTTCCAATTATTACCCACAAGGGAATGGCCAAGCTGAATCAAGCAATAAGAATCTGGTGACTATCATGCGAAAATTAGTGACTGAAAATCAAAGGACTTGGCACAAAAAGTTGTTTGATGCACTGTGGGTAGATAAATTACACCAAAGAAAGCTATAGGCATGTCCCCTTTCCAGCTGTTATATGGGAGAGACGCAGAATTGCCTCTTACCTTGGAATTTCCTGCTTTACAACTTTCTAAAGCTCTGGAGGATGCTACATTCACCGATGCCATTGAAAAGAGGATAATGTATCTGACTGAATTGCGAGAAGTACAGGTTCAAGTAGTAGCCAATAGATTGTCAGAGCATCAAAGGAAGGTGAAGGTGATCTTCGACAAAAAGGCCAGAGAAAGAAAGTTTGAGATCGGTGATTGGGTCCTTTTATGGGACAAAAGACGAAACAAAAGGCATGCACGGAAGTTTGATTCACTTTGGAAAGGGCCTTTTGTGATCAAGAAGACTATCGGAGACAGATAGCTTCATCCTTGCTCATCAGGATGGAATTGAACTGCCGTTGCCTTTCAACGGCAACATTTGAAGCTTTTCCGGATCTAAGAGTGCAAGGTAAAACTTGTATGTATATAAATAAACTTTGTTTTTTTTTTCTTTTTTTTGGTGTTGTTTTTTTTTTGCGACGACCCAAGCCCAATGGACAAGATACGAAACCAGAGATGTTGGGATCTCATCTTTACTCCTGTCTTTTTGACAGAGGCAAAGATGTCCACAGACGGAGCCGACTGGTGTCCCCAGATTTCACCCTGAAATCTGGGACACCCATTTAAAAAAATTCATTTTTAAAATAACGGGTCTTTTTTTGTGTTTTTATTGCCAAAAGATGTCTGTATTATGTTAGGATATTCCTAGTGTATCATATGAGCCAATTTTGACAAATACCTAGATGCCCAAACTCGTTTTATCCCTCCGCCAAGTTTTGTCTGCGGAAAATTTTTATTTAATTATTTATTAAATAAATAATGCCCGTTTGAAGTAAATTGTGCTCCATTTTAACCTATTGAAGTTTTGCATGCCAATATTCACTATATCATTAGGGTTTTCACAGAATGAATCTGAGCTTTATCTGTGACTTTCTGCAACGTTTTTTGTTTTATTTATTTCTTTTACGTTTTTCTTCGGTTTTCTCCTCGGTTTCTCTGTGAAATTCCCCTAGGTCAATTCTTTCACCAGTATAGTCTGTTTAATTTCTCAAAGCATCTGGAGATCATCTACCAACACACAAGCTGAAGGAATCAACCTCAAAATGCAAGCTTCTAACCAAAAAAAGATGAAGTCATGCACAAAAAGCCTCTCCTAGGCAAGTCACACTTTTTGGGAATGAATAGGTTTAAGCTGCAGTGGGATTTTTGGTAGCAGCAGGCAGGTGGGAATTTATTATTATTTTAGGTGAAAATTCCCATGAAGTCAAAGTCACTTAAGCTGCGATGGGAAAATTAGAGGTGGCAGGCAGGCGGGAATTTCTTACCTGCCTTGCAGGGTGAAAATTCCCATTATAAAATAAAGAAAAATCACTTAAAGCACCGATGGGAATTTTCCTTGCCTAGCAGGCTAACTTTTCCCATCGAAGGGTTTTATTCACCCATACAAGTCGCACTTTTCCAAAAGAAGCTATTTTTAATACAAGTCGCACTTTTTAGAAAGTCACTTAAGTTGCTGCAGTGGGAAAATTGGAGGTGGCAGACAGAGGGGAATTTATTACCTTGCCTTGCAGGGTAAAAATTCCCATTATAAAAGTCAAACAACTTAAGTGGAAGAAGGGATTATTAGAGCTGCAGTGCAGGGTGAAAATTCCCATCAGAAGTTGGCTTCTTATTTTTAGAATTCACCCATGTCAAAAAGTGCGACCCATTTGGTGATTAAACAATGATATTAATGGTATTTATTAATAGCTTTTTTGCCTAATTTTGGCCATGGATGAATAGAAAGTCAATGCATGAAGGCTAGTCAAAGAGAACTGAAGGTAACATGCTAAAAATAAATAAATAAATTTATTTAATGGCAGCCAAGCAACATGCAAAAATAGGCGCCCAATTTGGGTGAATAAACATGTTTGTTTATTAATTAATTGCCAGAAATAGGATGGACAATTATTAGAAATAGAATGTTGAGGGTTATATAAGCATGGGCTGCCATAGTGAAGATGTAATTAATTCTTTTTGCAAAGGATTGCAGCCCGGACAGTTTTGGCGCCCAAGGAAGGAGGATTTTTGCATCAAAAAGTGTTTTTCATTGCCGAAAGCTTCAAAGTTTGGCGCCTAGGGTTGGAGGAGCTTGATTTAAGCCTTGTTAATTATCTGCATGTTGGTATAAGTGCCTAGTGAAGTTAAAAATATTTATGCTTGCTTTGCATGCAAGCAAAGCCTCAAATTTTAGGGCAGCGAGCTTTATATGCAGATTTTTGTGATAAAAATCAAGTGTTCATGCTCTGGATTCCGTCTTTGTCTGAATTAATTGCGGTATTCATTACAGTGCTTATATAAGTGAAAGGAAAGTTCAAATCAATGTCACGTACATTGAATATATCTTCCGAATCAAGAAATTACTAGATCTCGCACCATTGCAAATGATTCGGCAAGATTAAAAGAAAAATGCATTACTTCCAGATTTGCTGATATCAATGACATGGATTTAGACCCCGAACCCTCTCCGAATTGATTGACAGATCTAGGGCTGAAAATGTCTCTTATGTGGGCAATAAAAAGTAGTGGAATTATTCGAGCTTCAAATTCCTAATCACATTTCGGTTGCTTGAATTTGTCATGGAGTGTGCAAGGTCATACCATCTCCTATCCGAACAATGCGGATGCTGCATAGAAAGACGATAATCGGACTAGATGCACAATTTATCAATTATTGTCTCAAGATTCCAACGCAGATTCGGTGATCACTACAATTAGCATGTCGACGCGTGGCAACAGATGGGAGAAGCACAAAGCGCATCGTGGGCATAATGAATAAGCAGATATATGAAGAAGCCCGTGTCTCCATCAAAGTTTCCCGAGGACTCTTCCATGATCCAATTTGGTGCGAGGAAGTGGATGATATTAGTAAATTGCTATGCAGGATAAATGGAGAAGCCAACACTCACAACTTCCGCTCATGGATGTATGCCTTTGTTAAAACCGTTGAGATCAACAAAGTTGATTCAATAATCAATTGAGCGGAGATCATCAAGAATAAAATCGGTGAGCAGCTCCGAAGTGTGAGGTGGACATACAACTTCAAGATGACTTCATACCCGTATACGCAGCAAGGAATCCTTTATTTCGGATTAATTCAAGCAAAGGGGACATTACAACATGAATTTGTGAAAGGTGTTGATTCGTGTTCCATTTGTTTTCCGTTTGAAATCATGAGTCACAATAGGGATAATGTTATTTTAAATCTTTTGAGGATTCTAAATCAACAACAAAAGGTAAACCTTTTGATGTTCGTTATAAGGAGATTATTAGTAACAAGGATTTATCAGCATCATCTTCATACTATGTTATTACAGCAGCAAACAACACCTTTGGGGCAGCCAAAGGGATCATTTGGGCAGCCAAAGACTTCTTTATCAAGTGGGCCAAAGATACCAAATTGTGGACAACAACTAGTGGGCAGCAAGGTATGAGGAATGGTACTCCTCAAGTGGTGGCAGCCAAGAGCATGGAAGGTTCCTTCAAAAGAGAGCAGATTGCACGAGATGCGGATTATGTGGTAAGCGGTACATCTTCTCTTTTATTGCAGCAATGTTATCATGATGATATTCCGCCAATTTTGGACAAGAATGCTAGGGAAGTGGTACAACAAAGTCAAGTTATCATGAAGACAGAGTAATGAAGATATTGGTGATACTCCGAGGTATGTACAGAGTTAATAATGCGTCATATTTACTGTTCATAGTAAACCATTTCAGATTTGTTTTCTTATGATAAGTATGATAATTCAAATTGTAATATAGAGCATATGGATCCCTTGTTCCGAATTCATGAATGTGGTCATTATGAGAGCTACATACTTTGGCAAGAGCTCTCTCATTTGAAAGGTACGGATCTAGACTCTTGGAGCACTACAACATGTTCTATCTCGTGCTTATGGCATTTGGGTGTAAGAGTTGCAATTGCTTGAGGGCGAGCAATTTTGGGAAGGATGGATTGTAATACCCCCTTTTCGGTCAAGACCCTTAGCCCATTCATTGTTTCTTGACAGCTATGAGATTAGTAAAAGGGAAACTTAGTCATAATAAATTAATCATAAAGTGCATCTTAAAATATTATTATAAGCACTTTATTAATTTATTAATGACAAAGTGAAAAAAAAAAGATAAAGTGATAAAATAAAATTAGAAAAAGAAAGTCACTTTATTTTATTTTATTTTCCCTAAGGAAAATGCGACCCATGTGGAGGGGGAAAAAGATAAAGGAAAATATTAAATGCATGAAAAGAAATCTGATTGGTGGTGAGTGGCTAAAGCCCAAGATTTTTATAAAAGCAAATTGACTTGCGAAAGGAAAGGCATCTCTTTTTGTTTATGATAATTTTCATATTTGTGGTGTAAGCTTGCATGCTTTCCATAAAAACTCCAAAGGACAAAAACCCTTTGAAGTTGGCTTTAGAGGACGAAAACCCTCTTTAAGCTTAGAAAGAAGAACGAAAACTCTTCTTTCTTTTGAGAGGAAGCCCTACTCAGGGGTTTCTACTGATTTTCAAGGTTCTACTTCAGAATTGCAGCGATATTTGAGGAGAAAAGTGCAGATTTATATTGTTTCTAGCTAGGGTTTGAAGACACAAGTGTTGGGGCAGATTTCTACCTTCAGATTCAACCTGATCTAGGGTTATCTACACCCCTGTGAGTGGAGTTTGATCCATTCTAGGGCACGGTTGTCTCGGATCTCATCACCAACATCTTTGTCATATTTTTAGAGGCCAAAATCAGCTGGTTTGCATATTTTTGGGGCTGAGGAAACTCCATTTTCAGCTAAGTCTGTAACTATCATTTTGCAGATTTATAATAAATATTTCAGCCTTCTATTTGGATCCAATATGGTACTTTTCAAGTGTTTTTACAATAATAAAATCAGCTGATCTGTTTTTTAATGATAAAAGAATGGTTTTACTTGGTTTTGAATGATTTTCACTCCTAGAGCAAGTCGCATTTTTAGTAATAATTCAAATCTGCATTATATTGTTTTAATATATCTTTTACAACTTGTGATTTTTGTTGGGATTTGTGGATAATCCGTTTGGGGTTAGAAAAAGTCCATTGGCAACATTACATTATTTGATGATATTTGAGTGATTTTCCTCTATTTCTGGACTGTTATAAAATCAGACTGCTGATTTTTAGCCGTTAGAAAAATCACGTGCTTATTTAAAATTTTGAATTTAATCTATTGGGGTTTGTGTGGTTTCCTACTTTTTAGTTTCAATCCCAAAAAGGACATTACAAAGAAGGAAAAGTTTACTTTTTTATAAACCCAAAAATTGTGATAGTAATCTATGCTAAATTGTGGACAGGTAATTTTGTTAAAATCTTTGTCAAATCGCAATTGTTAAAACCGTGATGGGTAATTTCTACAAAAATCTTTGCGAAATCACAATTATTAAAAGTGTGACAAAGTTTGAGGGCACAAAGTGGAGGTTTCTTTGGGGAAGTGTAAAACGACACAAGGGCATAGTCATGAAAAATGCCAACAAAAATGCAGTCATGAATGTGAATATGCACATTGAAATACTATCGTGATTCGTGTGAGGGGATTTCATTCACTTTTTTCAGTAGTCACAAATTTTAGAGGGCACGGGTAATGCATGTGAATGTCCCTTTTCTAAATTAAAAATAATTAATAATATTTTAAGTTGGGCAGCCCACCAATTCTTATTTTTGGGACAACTTCATATTATTATTATAAAATAAAAATTATTTTTAAAATAAAATATCCCTTTGAGGTCTTAAATCGAAAATAAGGGTTTGGACACAAACCCTAAGAATTAGATCTCGAAAAATACACCAACGCCCAACCGGGAAATAATTTGATTTTTATAACAAGTAGATATGACAATATTACAAACCCTAAGAACGAACTAGAAATTACACTTTTAGGGTATCAAAATCACCGTAGAACATTAATTAATATCCCTTTAGGGCAGCGAATCTGATAATAATTCACATGCAATATGGGCTTAAAATTAACATAGAAATATCCCAAATACTCAATAAATCCAGCAAGATGCAATCTGGAGCAAATATGTATTTTGTAAATTTATTTCAAGTCGCATTTTTGGGAATGGATGGATTTAAGTTGCAGTGGGATTTTTGTACTTGCCTTGCAGGTACTTTTTCCCATGAAGAGAAAGTCACTTTAGTTACGATGGGAAAATTAGCGCAACAGCAAAAGCGGAATTTCTTACTTGCCTTACGGGGTGAAAATTCTCATTATAAAATAAAGAAAAATCACTTAAGACATTGATTGGAATTTCTTACTTGCCTTGCAGGTAAAATTCCCATTATGAAGTCAAACAAACTTAAGTGGATGATGGGATTTTCGAGCTGCGGTGCATGGTGAATAATCCCATTAAAAATTGACTTTTAAACAAAGAAACCAGCCATGCTAAAAATGCAACCCCTTTTGAATTGAAGAATGATTTTAATTGCATTAATTAATAGTTCTTATTCCTAATTTTGGGCACTCAAGGGTGAGGAAGAGTCAACGCATGTGGAGAAGTCAGTGCATGGAGAATTCATTCCAGGATCTTGTGCATGTGCTCCCAATCTTCCAATTGAAGCCTTCATTGAATTTGCATTCACCCGGAGTGCTTTCAGACTTTGAATTGCTCATATGCAATTAAAAATAAAAATGATGAGTTATTTACGGCAAACATCAGACCGATGCATGTACTTGGAGAAGAACTACAAAAGCTTCAAGGATAAGAGGAAGACATGTCAAAGCAACACACCGTAAGCAAAATCACATGATCACTGCTTCTGAACCCTTCCTGTTTGGTGAGAATGGAAGGCAAAAGAATCAATGCATGAGAATATGAAAAAGAACAAGACTGTACAACTTTCCTTTCTTCTTCTTTCTCTTATTTCCTCCAACAAAGTAATTGAGCGATCAATTAAATTATAAAACTTAAGTGATCGGTTTAAAAGCCATTACTTGAAGAAGTCAATTACTTGGAAATAGGTGGCATACATGCAAAATAGAAGGTTCTATTTTCAGTTATAAATCATGCATGTCATGCAAAGAGGAATTCGAGGAGGGAGATTGCCAGTTGTTTCCTTTCCGACTTCCACATGTGTCAGTTCACTAAAGGCTTCCTATTTGTAATTTCCCCTCTACATGCTATAAGTAGAGGAAGAACCTACGGGTTAAAAGATCAGAATTTGTAAGCAGCATTCTTGTGTTCCAGACTTTGTCTGAAACCCCTGATAGCTATTTGAAGTAGAGGAATAGAAAGGAGCATATTTCCGGAGAACTTTGTGTCAACGGTGCATTTTGTTTCTAACTTTTGTCTTAGATCTATTCATAAACTTTGTGTTATTCTAGATCTAGATCTAAAAGTTCCCTTTGCTTATAATTATGTATGTTAATATCTATCTGTTCTATCTATGTGCATGCAATCAACTCTGTAATCTATTGATTGGGTTGCACATCTTCCCTCTTTCTTTCCTATGTTTTTGCTATTTTCTTCATCATTATATTTCCTTTCTTTAATAACTGCTTACTTGCTGCAAAACTATACAACTATGGTTCATGAGCTGCATGGTTAAAGTAATACCCACAAATAGATACTAGCATATTTAATTGACAAATCTTACACAGAGCCTCACCTTGGTAAATGAGGGAGATTTATCTCATGACTACCTAGGTTTTCAACTATGCAAAATCTTAAAATCTAGCCAACTTTTTGGTGACTCACTAGGGAACAACTATCTTTGAGATCTAAGCTTATCTTTTGAAGATCAAAGTGTTTTCTCATTAAACTCTCAACCTGGTTGAATGTCCATTCACCCAATCAGTGAAGGCACAAGGAAGGAGCGATCATTTCTATGATTGCAGGAGCAATTCAATTTCAATCATCCTCCTCAAGCTAGAAGCCGCATCAGATCTAGCCTCTCTAGGGAAGAAGAGTACAAACTTATCTAGATCCGATCATCTCAACATAATCCGGTAGCTGGAATTATTCATCAAGTCTACTCTCGGAGAAGACGTGCCCCGTTCATCATCATGCAACCGAACCCACCAAAGCACTGCTCCATGGGGTGCAGATTTGACCTCCTAATCCGACTCCTCCTATGCATGATCTACCTAAAGGGACAAGAAATAATTTTCCAAAATTCTTTGGAGATGGAAAGTAAAATCCAGATGACCACTTGGCTGCTTTTCATATCCTGTGTGGAGTGTTTGCAATGAACATGAAGATGTGTCTTTCTGACTCTTCATAGAGACTCTGCATGACTTGGCCGAGAATGGTTCTACCACTAGCTCCCGCACCATAACCAATTAGGCTACTATGAGGATGCGTTTAGAAAGATTCAAAGCAGCTGAAGATTCCAAGATATACATTGATAACTCAAGTGACTAAGTTGAAGAAGAAGCCACATGAGTACATGCGGGATTTTATTGGAAAATTCCAAAGATTACTTGTACAAAATTCCGGCTTCTGCTTCTCTGAATGATGAGAATCAAAAGGTGTTCTTCATCAATGCTTTACTTCAAAGTAAGCTATCAACTATGAAGAAAGCACGTCCTGTTGACTTGTTAGCAGCCCAAAACATGGTGGTTATCGAAATTGAAGATGACCTCATCATGGCTAGAAAGATAAAGATAACACTTCTAGAGCTGAAAGTTCATCTTCTACTACTACATCCGATTCACTATTGCAAAAGTTAGCAAATGAGATGATGCTAATGAAGAAACAAATGGTTCAAATGGCTTAGGAAACAATATTGCCCTACTTTCAGAATTTCAACAAACAACTGAACCGCATTGTCTGGTTCCCAAAGATTAGCGATTGAAGCTGCCTCCTAAACAATGTGGAGATGAATGAAGAAGATCATGGCCAGACCACTGTGACACTCGATCAGCTCGAGAATGATGATTTTGTAGGTCCTGCTGGCAACTCCAACATTAATTACCTAAACTACAAATCTGAACATGACGATGAGAAACTTCATGAAGATGATCATGGTCATACATATGCAGTATTTACAAGATCACAAACTCATCAAGCCGAGGCATTAGGCTCGATGAACAAAGGGGCAGCCCTTTACCTTCTTCTTTAGCTCCCAAAAATAAGAATGCGAGTTCTTCGTCTCAACTCATGTAAAAAGCTTAGGTATTTAAATCTATACCTTCCTTCGACATTGTTGATCATGTCAAGAAAACTAGGATTCAAATGTCAGAAGTTGAATACCTGAGAGCCTTTCCTGAGCAGTTAAATAGGCTAGTCAAATATGTACAATCATCGGACAATCCAATACATCAAAAGGCCTTTTGCCTAAGCCCAAAGATACTCCTCCCTAGAACAACACTATAGTTGTTAAATCCTCACCATCTTCTGAAAGAGTGGAACCGTTCTATGTTTCCCTATTGCTTAATGGTTTCAAGTTAAAAGAACTGCATTTTAGATTCAAAGCTTCGACAATGTCATGCCAAATAAAGTTGCCTAGATGCTCTTGGGCTTACCACCCACGAAGACCATAGGAAGGTGCTATTCCATGGAGAGACAAGCCCCTTTAATCGAAAAATCAAAGATGCACAAGCATGTCGAAAACGATTTCACGACAAAAGATTAAAGATGACAATCTTAGTTGTAGATATTCCCCATTTCCTACGAGATGTTGAGCGTAAAACTTCGCAAAGAGCAGGGAGAGAAGTAAATATGGATTGGTCCTATGTCCATATTCCTATCAAGGGGATTAATCAGAAGCTAGAGCTGGAAAAGAAGTCCAAGTACACGGTTACAAAATATGAGGATCCTAGATCTCAGATTCTTTTTCAGAATCTAACCATGGGGTCTATTTCTTGGAAATGGATAAAGACATTCTAGAGCCAGAACTTCAACCAGAGCCAACACAAGAAGAGAAAAAGTTTGGATGCTAGAATTTAAAGGCGCTTTTTTCTTTTTGATCGGAGCTGCCTCACTGGCGTTACTAATATCTCCTAGATCATGAGATATTCCCATACTCCCACAAGCTGATGTTCGAGAACACCAATCATACGGCGGAGTATGAAGCATTGTTGCTAGGAATGGAGCAAGTTAAAAATAAAGGAGTAAAACTCCTCAAATCCCAAGGAGATGCTTGAACTTCTAGTAAAAAGTTCGAGGGCAAAATCAAGTCAAAAGACAAGTCAAGCATTATAGAGATAGAGTACTTTCTGCCACATTCGATTTTGCAGCCTTCTCTATTGACTTCATTCCAACAAATCAGAATTCCAAGGCAGACTCTTTGGTGGTCACAATCTACACTATTGAATCCGATAGACCACCGTCCATATTCAAAAAGGAACTATAAAGTGGAGATGGTCTACACCCCAAAGTCCCCGATAATGTCAATGGCAAACTTTCAATGATGACAAATGAAAACATCCGCATATCATCGCATGTCAAGGAAGGAGTAAATCACCACCACGACAAAATAGTCAGGAAAAGTTGATCCAAGTTATGATGATGACAAGTAGTGGAATAGTCCAACCAAAAGGTAACAAAATATCCCTAAGGGTTTAGTTTCCTTAGTGAAGACTTTCAACAAGCATGATCAATACCGGAATAAAAACAAAGAACATGGTGATGGTGAATCCTCAGAAATGCAGCAAATAAATCTGGGAACGAGGAAGTTGATGCAGACTTATCCACCACAAAGAGAAGAAAGGATGAGCCACCACCGATGAATTTGATAAGGACTTGCCCAAGGTATTTGACAAGAAGGCCAAAGAAAAGAAGTTCGAGATTGAGACTAGGTACTCTTGTGGGATACAAGAGACATGAACCAAAGGGCATGCACAACAAATATGATTCACTCTGGAAAGGGCCCTTCATGATCAAAAGAGCTGCTCGAAATGGATACTTTCTTCCTTTCCTATCGGGATGGAATTGAGTTACAACTTGCCTTTCAACGGGCAAAAATTTGAAGCTTTTCCGGATTAAAAGCGAGGTAAAACTCTTCAGTATGTATATAAATCAAACTTTTGTCTATTTTTCATTTCTTTTCTTTTTCTTTTTGTTTTGTTTTTTTGTTTTCCTACCCCCGAGCCCAATGGACAAGATACGAAACATCAGAGATGTTGGGATCTCATCTTTACCCTGTCATTTTGAAGAGGCAAAGATGTCCACAAACGGAGCCGACTAGTGTCCCCAGATTTTACCTAAATCGAGACTACCCCATGTTAAAAATTTCGTACTTTTAAAATAGGGATCGTTTTGTGTTTTTAATTACTAAAGATGTTTGATTACGTCAAAATATTTCCATGAATCATGGGAGCCAATTTCCGATAAATACCTAGATCCGAAAATCGTTTTATCCTACTTCAATCAATTTTTGTCTCACTTAAAATTTTATTTAATTATTTATAGCCCGTTTGAAGTAAATTGTGCTCCAGTTTAGCCCTATTGAAGTTTTGCATGTCAATATTCACATATACTAGTAGGGTTTTCACCAGGAATGGATCCTAGGCTTTGTCTGTGACTTCGGAAACATTTTTCGTTTTATTATTTTTGCGTTTTTTCTCTCGTGAAATTTCCCCTAGGTCAATTCCTTCGCCAAAGATCACTGCTTTTCTTTCCCGGAGTATTTGGAGATCATCTACGACCGCCATGCCGAAGGAATCGCCAGAAGTCATCTTCTTCTTTAAAAAGATCGAAGTCATGCACAAAAAGCCTCTTCTCATTTTGGGAAAGTCGCATTTTTCAATGGATGGATTTAAGTTGCGGTGGGATTTTTGTACTTGCCTTTAAAAACATAGGTACTTTTTCCCATAGTAGGAAAACTCGCCAAATGAGCCCAAAAAAAAAAACTTCGAAAAACTGTTTAATATTCTACTTAGAACTTTCCCATTAAAAATACTCAAATTTCTTAAAAACATAAATTTTAAGCAACACATAGCTACAAAATGTATCAAATGAGCCCATAAAATGTTGGAGAAGTGTTTTCTATTAGATTTGAATACAAATACAATACAAAATCACATCATCATGTGAATACGACAGGACCAACTCGATACTAGTCCCCACACTCGGCCGTGTCTCCACGCTCCTGAAGGCTACGAATGAAAAAGCTCGATCATGGAACTAGATGGTGGTGCTGGTGGCTCCTCTCTCCGCATGTTGGAGATCACCTCCAAAGATGTCATCCACCCAATATCTCCTCGAAGTCCTGCTAGTGCTTCTCCCTCCATAGCCTCCCTCTCAAAAGAAGCAATCTCGTCCGCTAATCATGAATGGGGGGTTTTCCTCTTCTAAATGCCTTCGAGTCCACTCACCGTATGGATCTATCTCATCCAAATCATGAGCTCCTCTCGATGTGGCCTCAACTTTTTTCATATCGGCCGAGATTCAGACCGCACAAAACCAAGTCATTGAAACCTTTTTCATCACTGTCAACCTTTCGCTTCTTCATTGATTAGTCCGAGCATGGGAGAATACTCACGAGTTTTGAAAAGTTATCCAATATTTTTAATTACTAATCTGTCTACGTGATCAAAGCTCATGATTCTTTCTAAGATTAAGAAGAAGTCATGTTGTGTCCAAAAAAAAAAGTGCAAAAATGGATTTTATGAAAATAAGAAAAATATTGTCATCACTACGTAGAGCTCGAGAAAATATGCACTTTTAGAGAAAACGGCACCTGAAATGGAGCCACGTTTTGAAAGTTATTTTGTGCAAGTTTTTCTCTTGCTACATCTTCCTTCACCCTTTCTAAAAATGGCAATTTTTTTCTCTCCTTGTGATTTCTTCACCAAAACCCAAAAAAAGGAAAGAAATGTTGTCTTTGGGAGTTTTGTAAAAAGCTAGTATTCCAACTATACTCAGCGAGTTTTTTTGCATTTTAAGTTTTGCGAGTTTTCCTGGAGTTACTCATTTAGCATAATTTTTGGCGAGTTTTTTTCTAAACTCGTGCAAGTTTTATATTCTATCTATGCTTTTTCCCATGAAAGCAAAGTCACTTAAGTTACGATGGGAAAATTAGAGGCGTAGTGCGGGAATTTCTTACTCCGCCTCAGAGGGTGAAAATTCTCAATATAAAATAAAGAAAATCACTTAAGGCATTGATGGGAATTTCTTACCTGCCTTTAGGTAAAAATTCCCATTATGGAAGTCAAACAACTTAAGTGGATGATGGGATTTTCGGAGCTGCAGTGCAGGTGAATAATCCCATTAAAAATTGACTTTTAAACAAAGAAATCAGCCATGCTAAAAAATGTGACCCCTTTTGGAATTAAAGAATGATTTTAATTGCATTAATTAATAGTTCTTATTCCTAATTTTGGTGCTCAAGGGTGAGGAAGAGTCAACGCATGTGGAGAAGTCAAAGAAGACTGGAAGATGAGGGCTAAAAATAAATTAAATTAATTTATTTAATGGTAGCCATGAGCATGCAAATTTGGGCGCCCAAGTTGGAGGAATAAACATGTTTGTTTATTAATTAATTATCTAGAATAGCGTGGACAATTATTAGAAATAGAATGTTGAGGGTTATATAAGCATGGGTTACCATAAGTGAAGGTGTAATTAATTCTTTTTGCAAAGGATTGCAGCCCAGACAGTTTTGGCGCCCAAGGAAGGAGGATTTTTGCATTGAAGTTTATTTTCCACTACTGGGAAGCTTCAAAGTTTGGCACCTAGGGTTGGAAGAGCTTGTTTTATGCCTTGTTAATTATCTGCATGTTGGTATAAGTGCCCAAGTGAAGTTGAAAATATTTATGTTTGCTTTGCATGCAAGTAAAGCCTCAAATTTTAGGGCAACGGGCTTTATATGCAGATTTTTGCAATAAAAATCAAGTGTTTATGCTCTAGAATCCATCTTTGTCTTAATTAATTTTAGTATTCATTACAGTGCTCATATAAGTGAAAAGAGTGCAAATCAATGTCGTACATTGAATATGTCCTCCGAATCTGAAGAAATTGCCAGATCTGCACCAATTGCAAAGAATTCCAGCATAATTAAAAGAAAAAGAGTTGCTCAGACAAAGATTGCTCCAGCCATGGCAAAGCGGGATGAAAGGGTAGGCTCTACGGAATCATGCATAGCTTCCAGATTTGCTTGAAGTCAATGATACAAACACAGGCCATGCACCTATCACCGATTTAATTGTCAGATCTACACAAATCGATCCAATTGCAAAGGCTTCCGCAAAAATTCATCCTCTTGTTTCTAATGCAGCCCATGTAGAAGTCAGTGCATGGAGAATTCCTTCCAGGATCTTGTGCATGTGCTCCCAATCTTCCAATTGAAGCCTTCATTGAATTTGCATTCACCCGGAGTGCTTTCCAAAATTTTTAATTGCTCATATGCAATTAAAAATAAAAATGACGAGTTATTTACTAAAATATCATGACTGATGCATGTACTTTGGAGAAGAACTACAAAAGCTTCAAGGATAAGAGGGGAGACATGTCAAACTGGAAACACCATAAGCAAAATCACGAATCAACCTACTTCCAGATCCAGTTTGGTGAGAATCAAAGGCAAAAGAATCAATCTGATGCGAATATGAAAAAGCACAAGACTGTTAGAGCATTCCTCTTTCTTCTTCTTTCTCTTATTTCTCCGATAAAGTAATTGAGCAATCAATTAAATTATAAAACTTAAGTGATCGTTTTAAAATCCATTACTTGAAGAAGTCAATTACTTGGAAATAGGTGGCAAATTAATGTGATGCAAATTAAGCCATTACCTTTCTTTGTGTCCTTTTTGATCAACGGATGCAAATTAAGCAATTGCATTATAGACTCGAGAGCCTCGGATAATGTGATGCCGCAAAAGTAGCACATGCTCTTGGTTTGACTTCAGACGAGAACATTCGGATCGTGTTACTCCATGGAAACCAAGTAAGTTCCTCCGATCGGGCAAATTAAAGAATTCCAAATGGTTTTAGCCCAATTCCTCAAAAGCGAGTTAAGGTAACTATTTTAGTTGCTGATATTCCCGCCTCGTATGGAATGTTGTTGAGTAGGAAATTTTGCAGAGATCTAGGTGGAGAAATTCAAATGGATTGTCTCACGCTTATGGGATCCCTATCAATGGAGAAATGAAGAAGCTTATGCGGAAGCTCAGAAAAGTTTACAATAAATAAAACCGAAGATCCTCGCGCATGCATCCTTTTCCAAGGCTCAAGTATGGGTAACTATATGATGACCGCAGAAATTCATACCCCGAGATCACTTGCAAGATTCCAATGAGATCTGGACTCTTGAGTTCGATGGAAGTTGTTGCTCGACGGGCTCTAGTGCGAGTGATGCTCTGATCTCCAAATGGTAAAATATTTCCTTTTCCTACAAACTTGCATTTTCAAATAGTAATAACACTTTAGCAGAGTACAGCATTAATCCTTGGCCTCAAGTTACAAAGAGAAAGGGATCAAAATTTGGAAGTCTTTGGAGATGCAGAATTGATCGTGAAACAAGTAAGAAATTAGTTCCAAGTAAAGAATGATCGTTTAGAAACTACGAAAATAAAGTGTGGGGCGCATAGAAGTCTTCGACACTTTTTCCATAAAATCTATCCTCGTGAAAAGAATGACAAAGCAGATTCTCTAGCGAGTCTCGGCTTCGTTAATGATTCCTCATTCGAGTTTGATCAAGTCAAATACACCATCAAATGGTTTTAGGCCAAGTGTTCCTGACAATGCAGAAAATTGGCAAGTATTCAATGATGATCAACAAATTATTGCTTTCTTGGAAAAGAGGGATAATTTTGAACAATTGTACTTTGAAGGAAGTGATTCTGCATTTCGCGAATCAACTACCTCACCCATTCAAGAAGGAGTTGAGAACGAAGATCCTGGTGATGGCATCATCCAACTCAAAGGAAATAAAATTCCCAAAGGATTGGTTTCACTTGAAGAACTTTTTGACAAACATGACAGGTTTATCAAAGAGAAAGAGCAGGCAGGACCTGCGAATTCTGTACTGACTATGAGCAAGTTAACATCGGTACCAAGGATAAACCTCGCCTGGTCAATATCGGTAAGTGTTGCTCACCTGAGGAGCGCAGGAAATTCATAAGCCTCCTTACCAAATATTTTGACGTTTTGGCTTACTCATATGAAGACTTGAAGTCTTTCCAACCCAGGAAATGGAGCATGCCATACCCTTGAAGCCTGGTGCAGTTCCATTCAGAAAAAACAAAGACAATATAATCCCAAGATTGCAAGGACAATATTTCATGAAGTTCAAAAGATGTTAGATGCGCGGATAGTGTTTCCTATTCGACATTCGACCTGGATAGCTAATATTGTACTAGTTCACAAGAAAAATGGAGAAATTAGGATTTGCGTGGATTTCCAATCTTAATCAAGCTTCCTTGAAGGATAACTACCCACTGCCAGTCATGGATCATATTCTCGCAATCGATAATCTGGATCGGAAATGCTATCTATGTTAGATGGTTTCTCTGGTTATAATCAGATTGAAGTGGCTAGAGAAGATCAACATAAAACCGCATTCACCACCCCCTGGGGTACGTTCGCATATAGAAGAATGCCTTTTGGTTTGATCAATGCCGGCACTACTTTTCAAAGGGCTATGGATATGGCATTCGCAGATTATAAAGACAAGATCATCGTGATATACCTAGATGACTTGACAGTGTTCTCAAAGAAGCGAGAAGATCACCTAAGAGATTTAGAGAAAATATTGCAAAGATGCAGACTTCATAAGATTTCTCTAAATCCAAAAAAGTCCGTGTTCGGAGTTACGGAAGGGAAACTCCTAGGTCATATTGTTTCTAAGGAAGGAACTAAGATCGATCTGAGCGTGTTCAAGCTATCAAGAATCTTTCCTTGCCTACAAGTAAGCCTGGAGTCCACTCCTTCTTTGGGAAGGTGAACTTTTTGAGAAGGTTTGTGCCAGATTTTGCCAAGCTGACTAAAAAAAATCGCTGATATGATGAAAGGAAAAGAATCCTTCAAATGGTCGAAGGAAGGTAGAGAAGCATTTGAGAAAATCAAGGGTGTTATTGCAAAAGCTCCTACATTGGTGTGTCCTGATTTTAAAAAGGATTTCATAATCTATTGCTATGCTTCACCGCACACGATCTCTGCCATCCTGACTCAACACAATCAAGAGGGAATCAAATCTCCTATTGCATTCATGAGTTATGGATTCAAGAAACATGAACTCAATTACACTCCCCTTGAGAGGCATGCGTACGTGGTGGTGAGAGCTTTAAAACATTTCAGGTACTATGTGTTGAATTCTCACACCAAAGTCTTTGTTCAGAACACACCGCATTAAATCGATGTTGATGTGCAACAAGAACCAGGATCTAAAAGAGGTAATTGGGTCTCCAAGATCCAGGAATATGATTTGGATATCAAGCCTACCAAGTTGGTTCGAGGAAGAGGACTCTACCAACTCATCAGAAAAATGAACCATGAGATGAATCAAGAAGAACCAATTGAGGAAAATTTACCACTGATTTTATCAATACCACGCATTTAATGGTATTACGATAAAGCCTACTTTCTCACATATGGTGCGAGTGTCCAGAGAATTTGATGACTAAGGAAAAAAGAGCTATCAAACTAAGAGCTGCCAAGTATGTCATTTGGGACAACACTTTGTTCAAGAAAGGAATTGATGGCATGTTCCTCGATGTGTTTGATAAAGAGGAACAACCTAGGTTGTTGAAGCCTTCCACAATCATGCTTGCATGTGGTCATTTCTCCGCCCAAGAATAGCAGCCCATAAAATTCTACGAGCACATTATTATTGGCCCACTATGTTTTCCGATGCTCAAAATGGGTGACAAAATGCGAAGCTTGTCAGCAATTTGTTAGAAGACCAAAGTTGGCAGCTTTGCCTTTGAACTCAGTTGTCATTGAAGAACCCTTTCAACAATGGGGTTTAGATTTCATCGGGGTTTTGAATCCTAATTCTAGTGCTGGTCATACTCACGTGCTCACCGCATGCAGCACTATTTTACAAAGTGGGTAGAAGCTATACCGGTGAAACAAACATCTACTGCAAAGGTAACTCTGTGACTTCATCAAAGAAAATATATTGATTCGTTATGGAATTCCACAAAATATCGTGACAGATAAATGCCACCAATTTCTCTTCTGCAGAGATGATAGGTTTTTGTTATGGGTATGAGATATCTTTATCTCATTCATCAGATTACTACCCTCAGGGAAACGGTCAAGTAGAATCTAGTAACAAGAACATCATTACTATCATGCGCAAGTTAGTCGAAGAAAATCAAAGAACTTGGCATAAAAATTATATGATGCATTGTGGGCTGACTGCATAACTCCCAAAAGAGCAATCGGGATGTCTCCATTTCAACTTTTGTATGGAACCGATGCTCAAATTCCCATCACACTGGAGTTACCAGCATTAAAATTAGCTCAAGCAAATTGATGATGAATGCTTCACCAATGCATTAGATAAAAGGATCATGTTCTTAAGCAAGCTCAAGGAACAAAGAAGTCAAGTGGCAAACAAGATCGAGGAACATCAATCCAAGGTAAAGAGGTTGTTTGACAGGAAAACCAAAGAGAGGCAATTCCAAATCAATGACTTGGTTCTTCTCTGGGACAAGAGACGTGAACCGAAAGGAAAGCATGGGAAGTTTGATTCGTTGTGGCTAGGCCCTTTCAAAATTAGGCAAATTTGTGGAGATAACACTTATTACTTGGCATATCCCGATGGAACTCATTTTCCTCTTCGCCCTACAAATGGACAATATCTCAAGCACTATCAAAATTGAAAACAGGTTGTCCCAGTATGTACATAGGTATTTAGGATTTTGGTTTGTTTTCTCTCGTTTTTGGTCTCCTCTCTTTGTCATCCCATTCTTATGCTCCATTGTTTTTGGATCGTGTTCATTGAATATTTGAGTCTGGGTCCGTTCTTTGCGTCCGTGAAGTCCTTGTCCCCGATAAGAACCATTTGTTATCGCCTAATTTTGACTTTGCAAAATTACAACATTAAATTTTAAAAAATAAAATAAAAAAATTTCAAAAGTGTTATCTTGCAAGATTTTTCTCCTCCATCACAATCATCTTATTCTCACGGTCATTCTGGTTTTCGTTTCATTCTTTTTGAATAAGCCCTCCTCCCGCTACACCACAAACCGTATTTTAATTATTTAATTAATATTTACCCTGTTATTTAATAAAATTAATATTTATTAAATTTTAGGGTTTTTAATTAATAAATATTAATTTTAATATTGAATAGAAGTTGTTCGACAAACTTGGGAGAATTTTTCTTCTTTTTATTAATTGTCGTAACTGCCGTGAGCAAGTGCCGGGGGCAATCTTTCTTCCGCTTCCAATTGTCATAGACAATTTTGATTTTGCTTCTATCATCCGGGAATTGATGAAGAGACGGTTACAAGAGGTTGCAGGAGCAGAGGAGATGGGAAGGAGGAACAAGGAGATATTGCAGATATCCAGAGCCTGGAGAAGGAAAAGCTTATTCTACAGACACTATCCAGCTTTCACACGGAAACTGGAATGGGCATTAGCTAGAGCCAGGCAACCTTGAGAGTTCCAGGTAGTTGTTTCCATCCTTCATGCATTCACGTGCCAGCAGTTTGTCAGAGTTCCACATTCCAGCAGAGGAAAATCCAGCTGTTAGAAGGAATCAAGGAAATAAATAAACACAGTCCATGCATATTTGTTTTTGTTTGTTGTTTTGCAGCAGTGCCACCCAAAAGGAGAAGACTGTCCACGCATCCCGGGAAGAAGAATAACAGTCCACGTGCTGAGATTGGAGAAAGAGTTTCCACACACATGCATTTGCCAAAAAGGAGCTTTCCATTGTTCAGCGCAGGAAGAATAAAAGCAAGGAGTTTTCCATTTTTCAACGCCTAAGGAGGAAAGAAGGAATAATTTGGAGATCCCACATGCATTCAGGCAGAAACAAACACAGGCCAAAGCCCACGCAGCCCAAGGAGAACAGTCCAAAAAAGGGACATTTTGTTTGTCTTTGATGAGTCAAATCACCACGCAGGAGCAGCTTGGAGATCTTCACGTGGAAGGAGGAAAGGAACTTTTTTTTTTTTTTTTTGTTGTTTTGTTTTGTTTTGGTGCAGCAATCTCCACCTGAGCAGGAAAGGAACAGCAGCAAATGAAGATGTCCAACGCATTGTTTTATGCCTCTTGAGGAAAGCTAATACCAAAGTCCACGTGGGAGGAGAAGAAGACATAACAGAAATAAAAAAAATCAGAGCATAGCAGCCCAAGCAATCTCCACGCAGGGTTTGGAAGGAAGAGTGAGTTTTTGTCTTTATCCATGCACAACCTGCAAAGGGAAACAAAACAGCAGTTTAAGCCAAATTCCACGCATACTTTTGAAGTAAATAATCAAAAATAGGAATCCATGCATGTGCAATTGATTGAAATTCAACGCTGTTTTCTTATTATTATTTATTATTTTTTTTTAAAAAAAAAAGAGACATTCATGATGCTACGCATGCTGAGAAGACAACGGATTTCCCATGTCGAGGGTCGATGGAGATACTCACGCACACAGTGAATATTTTAAAAAATAAATAAATAAATAATAATAAGGAGCTTCAAAGATTCGACATCGCTAGGAGTGTAAAAATGATCCAAAATTGTATTGTTTTTCGATGATGATTCGAGCTTTGCCTCAATATTGTTGTATGGTCATTTTGAATTCGGCATCCGCTGAATCTCTTTTTATTTAAAATAAATAAATAAATAATAGAAAGAGTCATATTATTCTTGCAACAACGGTGGTCCGGAGACTTAGACCCGACCTTCTCAATGTCTTGGTTTTCTTTTCGTTCTCTGTGTTATTTTAAAAAAATATCATAATGGGTGAACGTTCTAATAAGTCGGCACTGAAATATGCATACCAAGGATTAGTTCCAGCATCGCCTTTAAATTCGGCATATGACAACATTTTGGATACCGATATGGGTCACGTAGATATGGTTCAATTCTATGATAGGGTAAGATGGGAAGGGGGAACTATTTTCTCAAAAAGGCTTTATCGTTGCGGTTTACCTCAAGCGGCAACATTTCCCGTTTCCATACAATGCCCTGAATTTGTCTTGGCTTGTGCTGAACACTATGATCCTAAGCGTCGGGGAATTTTTAATGACAGAAATGAACCTTTTCTGCTCAATTCTCCAGATCATATGGAAGATTTGTTGAGAGTGCCACTCCATGAAGAAAATGCTTGACATCACACAAGAATCGGCACAACAGTTCTGGGATGAAAATCCTCTGAGATGGTCGAAGATGGTTAATAAAAATTGGTTGGTCAAACCAAAGACTCACACTTCAAGAATTCCCAAAGAGTTGTTTCGGGTAGAATTTCATGAAGAAATAGGAGATATGATTACTCTCCTCAGCAGGGTTTTTGGTCTTCCTTCTGCCAAAAATTTTCACCCTTGGATGTACAAGTTCATTTGTATCATCCTTGATGCAAAGATGTTCATTGATTGGGCAAGTATTGTTTGTATCATCCTTGATGCAAAGATGTTCATTGATACTCTACTTTACATAAGCAATTGATTGAGGTAAGGATGACAGGTCATTTTTACATGACTTCATATTTGATTTATGTTGTAGCGAGGAGGATATTTTCAGGGCTAACAACTAGAGGTGCAATGGGTCCTGGCAAGAATAGTGTGTTTCATTTTTACCCACAGCTGGAGTTCAAGAATGGTTTTCATCATTTCCGGAGGGTAAATGATGCTTTCTGTTTTATATAATCCGGTCATTGAGAAGAAACCCGGAGGAAAGATTTTTAGAAGATGCCAAAGCGGTGATAAAACAATGGGGAACTTGGTTTATCCAGTTTCCCTCTTACTCCTATATACGAGTTGATGGATTTGTGGGAGCTCCTTACAGGCTTCCTAAATATGTCAGCGACAAAAATAGCATTGATGGAACTCTCACATCACTTTTCAAAATCCATTTCCTATTGGTGGACAAACGCAAAGAAGGCATTTGTTTCCCAATTCAGATTGGGGAATACAAATGTCCAAATTCTCATAGTGCAGAACTTATGGAAAAAGAATTTTCTCGCATAACTATACATCCTTTCACAAGCAGGGCTCAATTCGATATTAAAGGATCTATGGAAAAAGCTCTAGGGCAAGATATAAGCACAAGGCAAACATAGAAGACTATTGGGCGGAATGTGCGGATGATAGGGAGGTAAGACGATGACAATTTTCTCGTCTCACATTGGCTCAAATAGAGAATTACGGATTGAGGGATCCTCCCTTAACCCTTGCCGATAGTGGAATTGATCTTATGGATCCTACCTATGATCAGATAGTTTTCACTCCACTCCCTAGTATTGATTGGAGTAGAGGAGATGAAACTTCTCTAGATGTTATAAATCAACCTGTGTTAATAAGGACAATGAAGTGGTATGAGAATCAAATAGCCAATCCTCTCCCATTTCAGGCACATATGTCAGAAATATAGAGGTTGCCAAAGTGAAAGGAGGAGTGACACAGAAAAAGGGGGTGCAAACTTCTTCACACCAGTCACCACCAACATCATCACATGCATCTCAGAGGCAAAGCCGGTGGTTACCCAAATCTATCCCTAATAAAGAAGCAATGTCTCAAGGATCGGTAAAGAGTGTGCATCTTCGGGAAGGAAAAGAACGTGTTTCTAGTATTTCTACCCCAAACTCATCTATTCACATCACTGAGAGTTCCAATAGACCTACCAAAGATCCAAATCATCAATGTCATACACCAAAATCCAAGCAAATCCCAGTAGTACAGATATCTAATTCTTCTGAACATCCAGGTGTTAAGGATATTACACAAGAACATGAGGATAATCAAGAATGTGTTGCAGATGCTACTTCACCAAGGATTGAGACCACAGAACCACTGCCTACTGGTTTTAGTCATGAAAAAGGCAAAGAGGATTTTTCTTCCAGTTCTCGACATTTTTGTGTCGAATTAATGAATGAAACACCAACCTGGGTTGACTCTGAAATAAAAAAGAGAAAGAGATTGGTCAAAGTGGCCAACATTGATTTGGAATCACTTTCTGCCCTCTCCAATAAAGTGGTTCCCAAAAAGCCTAAGGTTTTCTCCAGAGTAGTGATTGATGATAGCGGAGATAAGTTTGCAGAAATTGCAGTTCCTACTACTGAGAAGGATCATGGAGACATGACAATCACCGATTATGAAGTATCCAAGATAGCCCTTGGTAAGACCACTTTTGAAAGCGATGTTGCTATGGCAAAAGATTCAATGAATAGTGTGCTTAAAAGGTTGGAGAGATACAAATCTCAAATTTCCCAACTCAAGGAAGAAAAGAATCAGTTGATTTCATATGTTCAGCATTTGATCAGCCCAATTGAGTCTTCTTTTCCTGTTCTAGAAATGATGGCTATCCCGGATCAAGAAATTCTCAATCAATCAAAAGATGTGATCACTCTAGGACACACTCTAAGGTCATGGGTTTCTGAGATAGAAAGTGGTGGTTTGAAAACAATTGCTGAAGTGATAAAAATATCTGAGAATATTTATGCCTACCTCGATCCAGTGTTCCCATTCAAGGAGTGCCTCATTACAGAATTAATCACACTAGATCAGATTTTTCCAACTCTTCAGGATCTCGCCCGCATGGAATCTACTTTCTTGGCTTCGAGGGAATACTTGAGTTCGATCATCACATGACACAAATTCTATGGTTAAATCATGCTAAGTCCAGGAAAATGATCCTGGAAGATTTGGTAATTCAGTTTGACGGTTTGTACAACGAAGCCTATACCGCGCTCTCTTCCATTCAGGTCTTCATCGAAGAGATTCCATGCACCTTCATCAACGAACACAACCAAAGGAATTCAGTACAACACCTGGTGGAGCAATTTACAAAATTGATACATGAAATGTATACTCTTATTGATGTTTTTCCACTTCTTCTATGGATCAATGTTTCAGAATTAAACATCTTTGTGAAGAAATCCAATCTAAAGTTGCAGACCTGCATACCATACCAGGTAAGATTCTTGAAATGCAAGTACTCTGTGAGGCTGGTCTTCTCCGAGTTGTTTTCCAGAAGAAGAGAAGATGCATCAGACACTGCAAAAGCTCAAGTCTTATGAAATGGCAAAGAATCAGGATCCTTGTTTTGCCAACAACATGGTAGGATGATTTTTTATATTTCCTCAAGGGTGGGAGAGTCCATTTCTCATACAATTGAGATAGGCAAACCCCACACCCAATGGATAAGGCACTGGTTTTTGGCGAATGTTTTGAAAGTGGTATTTTAAATAATGTTATTGTTGATTTCACGTTTGAAGAAACTTAGGTGGTTTCTATTTTTAGTTTCTTTTAATAAAGTTGGTTGAAAAGTCAAAGTCACTTAAGTGCCCTATTTAATGTGCATTTAAAACCCTAACTACTTTGTAACCAACTTTTGGGTTATAAAAGGAAGGCTGCCCATCTTGGCGCCAAGGTCTAATTCATGAATGACCGACCTCATAATACTTTAATTCAATCTTTCATTGGCATTTAATTATCTCCAAGCCAACCAACTTGTATAAAAGATGAAAAACATTAAAAATTAGAAAAGAAATGCAAAGTTCAATTCCTTTTCCCAACTCATTTCACTTCTTTGCCGTGGAAAAGGAGATGGTAAGAAATCTAAAATCAAGTCCTCAAGTTGGAAAACGGAACATTACAGTCCTCCCTTCCAAAAATTGTTTGTCCTCAAGCAATTGCAAGTGCCCGGATCCCAAATAAGTCTCCGCTGCTCCTTCTTTGTGCAATTACCATTCAAGCATTGGTGGCCCACCATTTCTCTCATGTTGTCCCAAATATCAATGTAATCTTGCTCTTCTCTTTCAAAAATCAGAATGAGGACTAGAATTCCACCTTTACTTGCACAAATAGTACAAGTATGTCATTGTGTAGAGAATACAACTTCTGGCTATAAAAATGTCTCTATATGTATCAAGACCTTGAGAAGAACAAACTGAAAATGAACAAAACAACAGGCCTCCTTGGTGGAACTGTCCTCAAATTGACCCTTGGGTCAAGGTGTTTGCCATCCCACCTTTCTCCTATGTTTAGGAAATCGATTCCTTGAGAGAAATAGCACCAAGGTGACTGAATGGGGGTTGTATAGTGACTACAACAGCCATGAAGTGTTTGGAATTTCTTTGACCATGTGATTAGAAGTTTTTCTTCCCGGTCTTATAAGTAGTCAAGTAAATGGAGAAGTTGTGAACAGTTGATGGAAGGAGGGGACAGCAGTTGCAAGCATGACATATCTTCAAAATTCCCCACTCTATCAATGTTATGGGGGCTGGCCACAAGGTTACAACTAATAGAAACTTGGAGAAAGGGCTGGAAATGCTTACATAAAAGCTTATGGCAGCATACTTGAAGTCCCAAAATGTGGTAGTCTTACTACTTTCATCCAAACCAACAACTTCAAGATCATTTTCCCATGATTTAATAACTTCAAAAGGGACACTCTTATAGCTGTTTGAAACTGGAAACAACTCATAATCTGATTGTACCCAAACCAGCAACTTAAATTCTCCTATAAACTTATTGGGTGGCTGAATTTGCACATGCCCAACCATAAATAAGTTCTTCCAAGGAGCTGATATATGAAGAAGAGAACCATAATGAAATTTTCCCAAAAACTGAAACCATTGCATCCCACAAACAACATTAACTTCAGCTGGCTTAATTTCAAGAAAATCATTACATACCTTGTATCTTCCCATGAAATTTGACAACATGAAAATGCTATTGACATTGGTGACTGTCTTAAAAGGGGTTAACTAGCTGGTTCTGATGTGGACAGCGGCAAAAAGAATATGAAAACAGCTGTCATACCTCAAACTCTCCATAAAAATCAGCCATATGGGGACTGAAAATGCTTTAACAACATCCAAGAACTGAAAATTACTCCTGTGTATGGCTGAGGCTGCTTGAATAGCTACAAATGCAATGTTGAGTGAACTGAAAATGTTGATAACAGCAGTATGACAGCGTGCCTTGAAACCCATAAAACATGATTTTTACTACTTACCTTTGTACCACCAATTTCCCGCTGAGTTGTCAAGCTTGGGGCAGCGAGATAACATCCATCATGCTCACTTCCAAATGTAAAATTTATGAATTCAACATCCACTTTCCTTGGGAAGCTTCTTCTAAGAGTATGAGCATGAATTGAGAGTTGAAAATCTCTATACAACTGCTGTTCTAAAACTGAAAATGTGGTGGTTATCTTACCATGAGCAGCCCATAGATCTAGCCTTCTTTCATTAATTCTTTCCATCCTCTTCACTGTAGCAACTTGAGGATCTCCACTTGTCATGCCACCAAGTTCTAATCTCAACTCCAAAGGATGCAACCATTGGATCTCAAATAACAAATTCATACCTTCATTACCAAAAACATGGAAATCATCACTTACCATGTGCTTCTCCAAGGTGAGCTCGAGAGGTGGGAATCTCTTGGTGCAAGGAATGATGAGGCCCTCTTGTAGCATTACATCCTTCACAAGGAAGTTTGAATGTACAACGAACTCCATATGATTTCTCATAGAATTTCTTTCTAACCGGATGCACAGAATGAAGCACTCACTAGCCATAGTAACATGGAACCCAATGAAGACTTCCCCTTCTTTGTAACTCAAAAGATCTATGAACTCTTTGCCATTTGGGGTGTTCTTCACTTTATCATTATTTCCACCATGTTGTCCATGATGACACAAATAGGGCAGCGACATAGGAGGAGACCAAAAAACTGAAATGTGCTTTCCAATATCATACCTTAGGCTGTCCTCCGCTTGTCCATCTTCTTCTTCCACCTTAACTTTGACCATACTTTGTTGGCACATGCATAGAGCCTCTTTGTGGTTCTTATCACAGCCATGAACACCCTCAGCTAAACTCTTAGGAGCTGCTGTCCTAAACAGACCAGCAAGCTGACTGTTATCATATCTCTTGGAAAAATGGTTTCCAACCATTCCTTTTGCTTCTTTTTCAAACCTGGATTCATCACATGCCGAAATATTATTAGTATTAACCACACAATGATCAATAATTACCTCATCATGATGACTATCCGGAACAATAATGGGATTAAGGGCTGAATCTTCATTCTTCAAGGCTCCCTTTCCTCCCAAGTGCAAATCTTGAGTTGTATGCTCATTGTGCTCCACTACTTCATCAAACCCTTGTGTCACTAAGGTGTTGTTAGGAAAACCAGCCAAGAGATCAACCTTGGCAAGAGAGTTGGGGGTTTCTAACCCTCCCAAGGGTTTCTCCCTCCCAACAAGATTCCGTAGCCTCTTTAACCTACATAATGGATTCCTTCATTAATTGCAGCCCTACTTCTTCCTCTTGTGTAGCTTGTGGCCTAGGCTTGGGCCTTGATTTTCCCTTGCTCACACCAATGAATTCGGCAAGAGTAATGGCCTCATGAATCTCCCTTGGAAGTGCCATATATTCTTCATAGCTCGTGGCAATGCTTCGTCCCATAGAGGACCTTGCTCCAATCTCTGGAATAGCTTCTTCTCTTGAAGAAAAGTAGGCCTCGTGGTTGATCCGTGGGCTGATCCCAAAGGTCGCCGTGCATTATTAGCTCTAGATGAGCTACCACCTCTATTATGAACCCTAGGTTCATTCATTCTCTAAAATGATAGGGCTAGGAAATCCATGGTGTCCGCCAAATGCTCTTGCCCTGCAATAAGCTTATCAATTTTAGCTCCTTGAGGATCCATGTTGTCCTTCTTTGATAGTATAAAAACCCTTGTTGCCTTTTTCCCTTGAAAACCCTAGGCTAGGAAGATCGTAGCTCTAATACCACTAGAATGTCCCTTTTTGGGACTTCAAAAGAACAAACCCCAATCAACACAAACCCCAATAATATTAAATCTGATTTTCAAACCAACTGAAAATATAAACCAGTTTAGAACAGCGATCAGATTTTAGAACAGTAGTACAAAATCATGAAAAAAGCTGAACTCCACAAATAATTTTTCCAAAATGTATATAAGCATTTTAGGAATCAATCAAGCCACTTTTCAATAAAATCTGATAGAAAACACTGCTGTAAATTAAATTGTGATCCACAGAAGACCAGCTCCACAAAAATTATGAAATGAAGGTTTAAAAGCCCAACACTTCACAAAGAATAGTAGATTCCGACTCTATAAATTATGAAAACCATATATGAAAACAAATCTGATTCTTGTGCCCTAGAAGGCACCAAACACACTCCTATGCAAGTCGCTCCTCCATAGAGAGGCTTATCAATGCATGCTGAAATCAGAAGATGACTTATATTCTTCTTAGATGCCCAAATCTGCAATTTGACTCCAAAACAATCAAGAATGGAGGGTTTCCGTTCCCCAACCAGCCATAAGCAAGGTTTTCTTCCTTCTTGGAAAGTGCCACACACTTGGATTTTCACCCAAGAGTGGAAAGAACTAAGAGCTCAAAGCCAAAGATCAATTTGGATAAATTTGCCAAAAGTAGATAGCGCAAATGAAGTCCTTCATCTTCTTTTATAGCCCCATCTTGGCGCCAAGGTCTAATTCATGCATGACCGACCTCATAAGACTTTAATTTAATCTTTCATTGGCATTTAATTATCTCCAAGCCATCCAACTTGTATAAAAGAGGAAAAACACTAAAAAGAAACATTAAAAATTAGAAAAAAATGCAAAGGAAATTCAATTCCTTTTCCCAACTCATTTCACTCCTTTGCATGGAAAAGGAGATGGCAAGAAATCCAAAACCCATGCTTTCAAGTCTAAAATCAAATCCTCAAGTTGGAAAAGGGGACATTAGACTCCATAATGTAAGAAGTGTTGCACCCATGCTTATCATAATTCCAAAATTGTTTCCCATGTGGAACATAGGTGCAATGTTGGGAGGAAGGGTCTTGGTAAGTCTGATTTTCTTCCATTTCAAGAAAATCATTACACCCTACCTTGTATCTTCCTCATGAAAATAGTATAACCAACCAAGGGTCACTATGCTGGTAGAGAATGGCACCATCATACTTTGCACAAGGAAAATAGTACAATTGTCAATTCTCTTGGGAGTTCATGAGGTATGTGATGATTTTTTGTGATTGAACTAGCTAATGATGAAATTGTTCTTGGGGTTCAATGGTTGCAAACATTGGGGAGTTCACCCTCAAATATCATGATAAAGAACTGAAATTTTGTGACAAAGTTGGAGAAATCAGAATTCATGGCATGAGGAAAGAAGTGAATGTTGAAGCAAATCTTTGGGAATCACATTGTGGGCTGCTCTCTTGCATAACAGCTGACTGGAAAAATATTATCACTGTTGGTTATGTCAAAAATCAGCTTGCTAATGACATCATGGAAGGAGTTTGCAAGAAGGAACATAGGACAACTGTTTTGGGGCAGCAAGTAAGGCACTTGCAATCAAAAATTCTCCACAACAGGATTGCTCACACTTGGTAAGAATGGTTATTATTATAAAGTGAATTCTGAGGAGCATATTGGGGTGAAAAACACCACTTTCAGCCATAGATATAGAGCTGGTTTGAGTCAAGTCCAAGCTGACTATGGCAAGAAGATTCTGGATGACCTTATGAAAAACAAGGTAAAAGCTTCTACTAATTTTTACGATTCTTGCATTTTGTGTATAAGGAAACTTATGCGGAGGCATATGAAGTTTATTGTACCTTCTAGCACCATAGTGAAGGATGAGTTGCTACAAAAAGGCCACATCTCTAAAGTACAACAGTTAGGGGAATTTCATTTTGGTCCTCTTTTTCATATATCAACTCATTGGGAAAATAGTGATGGGAGGATAGTCACCATTACCGGGGCAGCGAGATGCTTGATATGGGAAGTGGGTAAACTATGTGAATTTTTTATATTTAATGACATACAAGTAGATTCAACCCTCCATCCTTGATTGTTTTTGGGCATTGGGGCATATTCCGTCAATGTTGGGGTGTTTCCAACACCCATGTCATGGGTAGTTTGGAAATTTTTGGAGATAGGTCATGATTACAACTTTTTATACCTTCTTTCATTCGTTGTTCACAACTTTTCCAACTACTCTCCTACTTATGAGACGCCAAAAAAAAGAGCCTCCAATTATAAGGTTGAAGAAATTCCACACTACTACTAACATTGGCATATTTGTGGCTGATTTAAGGGGGTTTCCAGCCACCTACATTCTGATTTTTGAGAGAAAAATGCAAGGTTACAACTGTTTTTGGGACAACATTACTGAAGTTTTGGGAATCCATCATTTGAATGGAAATTATGAGATGGTGGCAAGCCAAGGAAGGGACCTAGCCATCATATCCGCAAAGCATGAGTGGATGAAGAAGGGAACACATTTTTCCTTTAATGAGTTTGCTTCATGTGCAAGTACATCAAAGGAGCCACATAGATTTATTTGGGATCCAGGAGCTTGCATTTTGCTTGAGGGCAAACAAATTTGGGAAGGGAGGATTGTAATGTCCCCTTTTCTAAATTAAAAATAATTAATAATATTTTAAGTTGGGCCCAACCAATTCTTATTTTGGGACAACTTCATATTATTATTATAAAAAAAAAGTATTTTTAAATACTCTTATGAGGTCGGTCTTCTTAAGGGAAGATTAAAAAGTGCATTGGGCTTCTAATTCATCCTTGGCACCAAAAAGGAGGATATAAAGGTGGATCGAATGGCCTAAGAAAGGTTATGCATGTTTATTTCAAAGATTGATATCTTGGGTTTGTGCACGGTGTGCCCTACTCTCCACTGAAGACGAAGACCTTTGGTGTGGCTTAACTTTGAGGATGAAAACCCTCATTGGATCCTATTAAAACGAAATCCTCAATAGTCACAACATTGGGGAACGGAAACCCTCATTTGTTGCAATGGTGGCTTCATACGGGAGTCACAAGTGGACTTAATTGGCGAGATCTATGGAGCAACTAACCCAATGTCGACTTCAATACAACCCAAATGGGGTTGGAGTGAGCCAAGGTAAGGGTTCAGATGGGTTAACTAGTCGGAATTAACACTTCTTTAACCAATTAAATTTGCAGTAGTAGTAAATAAATTAAAATATGTTAGAAATGACTGCAAACTTCAAAAATTAATCTCCTTCAATATTTGCTCTTTTTGTATGAAATAAATTGCAGATGGAAGATAAAATTATGAGCTTTCAAATGAACTAACAATCTGAATTTTTAACCCACTGAAACCCACTCAAATCTACCCCCAAATCTGCAAAACAAGTCACTAGGGTTAAGGGAGAAATATTAAATTAATTTCAGCCTTATTTTTGACTTCCCAACACTCAAAATCACCACTTTCAGATCTGCAATAATTAATTTATGACAGCAGATTGGAAACCCTTCAAAACCCTTCCAAATAATGGTGAAAAACTCTCCAAACCAGTCGCTTTACTAAGAATAAATTCCAACAAGATTAGCAGCCCAAAATATCATGAAATAAAGTGTATTTGCAATAGAATAATGAGCAAGAACAATTCAGATTTTACCCTTGCCAAAAACCATTCAAAAACACCATAAACCTCCTCCAAACAAGTCGATTTATACCATGAAAAACCAGCAACAATATCCATATTTTTATTGATCAAAAGATAGCTCAAAAACCCTCCAAACAAGCTCTCACACTCTCAACAATGGCGACTTCACATATGCAAATAAACTCAAGCAAAACTTATCATTTCATAGCTCAAGAAGGAACACACACTTCACAATGGGTGGTGTTAATGAACACCTTTTGTTTTTTGATCACTAGTGGGCATTCATCCCTCTTCAAGCATGAAGATAAGTTATAATAACCGTCAACATGCGAAAAGGGGTGCCCATCATCTTCTTTTATAGTTTTTCCTTGCTCAATCTCCAAAGTTCCTTCTCCATTTTGGCGCCATAGTCTAGAGATGAGAGCCTTTAATTTGAAATAACCTGAAAGTCAAACTCCAATGTGAAAGTTAATTCCCAAGGCAAGATTTAGAAATAAAACACAAAGGAGAATTTAATATTTAAACTTGATGCCCAAAAGGAATCGACCCATGCCAAAAATATAGATAAATGTGCCCAAAGAAATAATAAACCATCCTCCAAAAAATGCGACTTGCCTTTATTAATTTATTTACCTCCAAAAATTATTAATTATCCCAAGGTAAATCGATTTCTCTCTCTTATTTTTGATTTGCACAAATAAAATATATTTTGATTTTTAAATCCATATGTGCAAATCGAATTTCCCTTATTTTAATTTTTATTTGAAAAAGGGGACATTACGGTTTCCATGGTTGGAAAATTGTGATTTCACTTTCATTGGATAGTTGGTCTCTTCAAGATCATTTTGAGCATTGGTTTGTGTTGAAACTTCAAGTATTGGAGTTATGAATTTTTGAAGTTTTAGTTGTATTTGCACTTGAAATAAATTTACAAAATATATATTTGCTCTAGATTTCATCTTGTTGGATTTATTGAGTATTTGGGATATTTCTATGTTAATTTTCAATCCATATTGCATGTGAATGATTGTTCCTAAGTGTTGGTACAATTCGCTTCCCTGGAGGGATACTAATTAATGTTCTAAGCTGATTTTGATACCCTAAAAGTGTAAGCTTCTGCCCCATTCTAGTTCAAATTCTGCTAGGGTTTAATATTATTGATCAAATGTTATAAAAATCAGATTATTTTTTCAAAGGGTGTTGGTGCATTTTCAGATCTGATTCTTTCATCACCAATCTTCCCATAGTTCAAGTTACAAAATTGACTCCTAATACAAGCTATCATCCCCAAACAGATGGAAAAATAGAAATTGTCAACAAATGGATAGAAGGGTACTTAAGGAGTTTTGTTATAGGTCAACAATCAGCTTGGATCAAGTGGTTGTATTTGGGGGAGTTTTGCTACAATACTTCCTATCACATGTCTATTGGTATGTCACCCTTCAAAGCTTTGTATGGTTATGATGTTTTTTCTTTTGTGGATGTTGTCATTCCGGATAGTAGAGTTCCAGGGGCTAAAGATTTGGTACAGCAGAGTCAAGACATCATGAAAGCACTCAAAGACAACCTCTTACATGCACAAAATCAGCAGTTTGTACTCAGATCAGCGAAGAGTTGAGAGGTCATTTGAGGTAGGAGATATGGTCTTTTTGAGGTTGCATCCCTATAAACAATCTTCCCTCAAAGGGAAAGGAGCTAAAAGTTAAAACCAAGGTTTTATGGTCCCTACAAGGTCATAAGGAAGGTGGGGAATGTTGCATATGAGCTAGAACTTCCGGCACAAAGCAAAATTCACAATGTCTTTCATGTTTCATGCCTCAAAAAGGCATTAGGACATGTCACTCCTTCCATGGAGCTGCCCCCTCTTGATGATGAGGGCGAATTGGTGGTGCTTAGAACCGGAAAACATCATGGATTTTCGTGAAAAGAAGCTAAGGAACAAGATCATAAGAGAGTATTTGGTACGATGGAAGGGTCTACCTCTTGAGGATGCTACATGGGAAGGTGCAGCAATTTTGGAGCATCCAAGCTTGCAATTGCTTGAGGGCAAGCAATTTGGGGAAGGGAGGACTGAAATATCCCCTTCTCTAAAATAACAAGTCGAAGACCCTTAGCCCAATTTTGTTTCCCAATGGCTAAGGGATGAATAAAAGAGAAACTTAGTCATAATGAATTAATTATAAAGTGCATCATAAAATTTTATTATAAGCACTTTTATTAATTTATTAATGCAAAATAAAAAAAGAAAAGAAAAAATTTATCTTATGTTTTATTTTTCCCTTAAGGAAAAATGCGACCCATGTGTAGATGGGATAAAGCAAGGGAAAATATTAAAAAAGGGAAAAGAGAGTTGATTGGTTGTTTTGGGTGGCAAAAAGGCCAAAATAAACTATAAAAGCAAGTCGCCATGGAAGGGAAGGACATCTTTTTGCACATGATAATTTCTAATATTTTGGTCTAAGCTTGCATGCTTGCCATTTCAACTCCAAAGGACGAAAACCCTTTGTAGTTTGCTTGAGAGGACAAAAACCCTCTTTAGCTTTGGAAGAAGAATGAAAACTCTTCTTCCCTTATGTTTTCCAGTGAATTCCAACAATGTTGAAGGTTTGATTTTGCAGATTTATGTTGGTTCCAGCTAGGGTTTGAAGGAGGATAATTGTTGTTGAGTTCTACCTTTATTTTCTAGCATTTCTATAGTGGAGCAACCCACTTCGGGTGTGTTTTAAACACTCTAAGGCATACTGAGGTCAGATCTGATTGATGATTTAATTATCAGATTTTTAAGGATCAAATTCAGTTGGTTGGTATAATTTTTAGGCTAGCAAGCAAGCTGCTCATCTACATACTTTTATAAATAAATTCCAGCCTTCATTTGCTCTAAATCTAGTATTTTTGAATGTTATTACAGAAATAAATATTGTTGATCTGTTTTCGGTAATAATTGGGTGTTTTTTCTTCAATTGTGAGTGTATTCCATCACCAAGGCAAGTTTCTTTCTAGAATTGATTTAGATCTGCATAATTATCTTATCTCTATATTTTATAAATTGTTCATTTGAGATCAAAATTGTGGTTATTCCATTCAAAGGTTTGAATTGCCCAATTTGGGGACATTACATCTTGAATGTTGTTTTCCGGATGTCCTCTTCCTTAATTCGAACTTGGTGATACCCAGATTCAAATCAAGCTTAGTAAAATATTTAGCGTGATGTGATTTATCCAACAAATCATCAATTCGAGGAAAAGGAACCTATTCTTGATGGTTATTTTATTTAATGCCCTATAATCAACACACATCCTTAGGTACTAAAACAATAGAAGAACCACATGGAGAAGTGCTAGGACGGATTATACCTTGCTTAGTCAAAGACTGTAATTGTTTTTTTTTACCTCGTTGGCATCCTTCAAAGACTGCATGTACAATCCCAAGTTTGGAAGCGGACTATCGGGTAGCAATTGTATCTCATGCTCAATTGGCCTAACCAAGGCAACCCCGTAGGCTCTTGGAAAACTTCCTTGAATTGTTGAACCAACTCTTTCATTTGCTTCTGCTCTTTATTAGTAAACATGCTACAAGTGGTTTTAGATGCAACAACTTCTTGTATATCTCTCAAAAGAAGTAATGCAAATTTCCCACTAGCATTAATAAGCTTCTTAGCTTCAAAGGCACTTACCAAAGAGATATTTGAGTCTCTTGTAAAGGCTGAAATGAGGTAGTTCTTACCATCCTTCACCAAGCGGTATTGGTTGGCTCTTCTCATGAAGATGGCATCCCTGATATACAAGTATGGGCTGCCAAACACTACACACACATCAAGAGGAACAATATCCAAAGTAGTTTCATTAATGAATTTTTATCAATACCAAACGTAATTTTGCATTGCTTGGTAACCTTGATGTCTACGCCTTTCTTCACCCAACCCAATGAATACGGATTCGGATGATTGTAAGTCTCTAATTTCATCTTATCAACTAACTCCTTACTTATCAAATTAGCTTGAGAACAAGTATCAAAAAGAGCATCCACTTTGGTTTTCTTCACTGGATTTTTATATGAAAAAGTTTAGTAAGTTCATTCTCTTGAACATCATTATTACTACCCAAACATACCTCTCTACGCAGATGGAGGTACAACACATTGTCTCATCCACCTCTTCGCTGTAAAATATTTCCTCCCCTCGAGGGAAGCCATGGCCTTCTTTTTATTCTTCTTATTCTTGAAGGGATGTAATTCCGGGTTGAGCTTCCAACATTTTTCCTTGGAATGAGTTTCAACATCACAAGGACCAAAATGAACTTTAGTATCCTTCTTAGAAATGGAAGTAGCATTCTTCTTACCTTTCCCTTTTCCTTTCTCCTTTTGCTTGGTGTCACCTTGTTTGTTTGAAGCATGTTGAGAGGTAGATGAACTCTTCTTCTTGTCCATCTCTAGATAGTGGGCTTGAGAACAAGCCTCATCTACATTCACCGGCTTGGCCAAGAGGACTAGTCTCCTCAAGTGGTTCCGAGTCCACCGATGTACTTCATTAAAATGTCCCAGTCTGCTACATCTTTGCCCATTTGGACAGCTTTCTTCCGAACTCACTGGTGTACTCTTGCACATTTTGGCCTTGCTTCTGCCTAAGATATTGCCAATACATGGACCTCTCTTCCTCATAACAAATTGCTTTTTGATTAGCCTCTTAAATTCATCCCACTTAGAAATAGGAGGAAGCTTCTTAACAACCAAAGTATGAACATAGCTTTCAAACCAAGTTAAAGCATGATTGGTTAATTTTAACCTTGCAAATGAAATCTGTTGACTCTCATTGATTTGATGCAAACTGAAATATACCTCAAGTTGAGTTAGCCAATGGTCTAGTTTCTCGGCATTCACGTCCCGTCATAATGTGAATCTCTATCTTCGCCTCCGCTTTGAATGGAGGAGGAGTAAGGTTGGCACGGGGCTGCTCTTCCTCATACTCATGAGTGTCTTCTTTATGGTCTCCTAGTGCCTCTTTTGGAACACCAAGCTTCTCCATGAGCAATCCCATGATGGACTCCAACTTTCCCATAGACAAGGAAATATTGCCCACATCTTTGGACACTTTCCACATCCGCCTCCAACTTGTAGAAACATTCTTCTTCAATCTCACATGCATCTTCACCACAAGCCATGTTTTGGATTCCTTGCTTCCACTTCTTGGTGGAAATCTCTGCTTCAAAAGGAATGAGGATACCTTCACCGCTTTCACTACCCTTCCGTGAGGGGCATCTAACTGAAAATGTCAACACAAGTTAAACCACACAAAACAATTGATTCTAACTATTGTAATACTAATCTGATCCATAAACTACCCTTTTGAGCAATAAACAGATCATATCTTAGCATAATGAATGAACTTAAACAAAGTTTTTTTATCAAGTATGTTATGCAAGAAACATTCACACAATACTGAAATTGAGAGATGAAAGACAAGGAGACAAGAATTTTATCCAGAGAAACCCAATGTGAAAAAAACTCCAATTGGGTAAGCAATTGCTTCCCTTCACTATGTAAATCTCCAATACAACACAAGTTCACTACTAATAGATGGCCTTCAAGAAGGATTCAAGCTCCCTCTACTTGTATTACTTGCTTACAATCCTCAACAAGAAAGAACTCAACTATCTATGAACAAAACAAGAACAATTCAGACTTTCTCCTTTGCTCACACTTGAATTCACTCAAAACCACTTGCTTAGATGAGTAAATGTGCTTGCATTTATAGTTTCTCTACCCAAGGATGGAAGGAAAGGCGAAACAAATCGAATTGGGAAGCCCAAACATTTGCAATTGTTGAGTTTCCCCATTTTGGTGTCATCGGGTGTAGAACCGTAGCTATTTTTAGGCGGCGGTTACGCAACGTCCGATGCTCGCAAACGGTGGTTGTCAGGCAACCACTACTCTATGAAGAGCGGCGGTTCCATAACCGCCGCACAATCATCACACAAAACGTAACAAGAAATGGATCCTTTTGTCATTTAAAGGTGTCTAGATCACTGTCACAACTGACTTAACCATTTTCCAAAGAGTGTTTATCTCGATGAGGGTATGCATTGCAAGTTTTCAAAAAGAGAATACATAGAATTGGGTACTTCTAGATATATTTTTGGATCAATAAGTATCTATACAAAAATTATCGGAAAAGAGCTCGTAAAGGTTGTTAGAATAGGTATGGAGTAGAAGGCTAGGTCAAGCCCAAACAATCTAGGGAGATAATAAGTAGGTGGTAGGACAGTTCGGGGAAGACGGTTAGGTAAAGTTCGGATAGTCTTTGGATAGCCTTATAAGTTATAAGTGAAGACTAAATTAGGTCCAGAGAGACTTAGTAAAATGTCATAAGATGCTAGTTGAAAAATGGTCAACCGATCTAGCATGCCTATAAATAGAGAGTAAATAGCATTGTAAAAGGACTAGGTCATGTCCAAATAACTTATAAGAAAAGACTAAATTAGAGCCGGAGGAACCTAGTAGAATGTCATAAGGTGCTAGTGGGGAAATAATCGACCAATCTAGCAAGCTTGTAAAAATGATAATAAAGTCTATAGATAAATAGGTCTAGGTTAGGTCCGGATAGCCTACAAGAAAATATTTCATTAGGTTTGGAGAACCTAGAAAGCGTCACAAGGATACAATAGGGTAATCATCAATCAACTAGCAGTCTTGTAAGTTATGAATCACCAAAATGTGACACATATTTCCTAACACAACTAAGAGGAATCTCATAAAGAAGATAACAATAATTGAGAAAGAGCATCTTAAAAGCCTAAAGATGCAAAAGATACTCAGAAGGTTCAAAGGAATGTCCTTAAACCCTAATGCATGTCACAATGCTAACATTTCTAAAAAGAGATGGAGAAAAGGAGGAAAGGAAAATGGGAAAAAGTTAGAAACTAATATTTCCAACAAGGGGAAGAAATGTAAAGGGAGGGAAAATGAGTGCTACCAAGGCGAAAACAAGTTCTTTATCGGAACCAATACACTCAAATCAAATTGGCAAGTTTAAGTTTTTTTTGACATGAAGAAATGAAGGAACCCAAATGTGCGGTTTCGGGTCTAGTGTAAATAACTAGTGAAGTAAAGGTTCCCATGTCATTCATGACATAAAAGAAAAGTAAAGGTTCCAATTTTTGCATGATGTGTTCCCCATTCCTCATGACCTCAATTAAGGAGCCATAGTCCTACGATGAGGATTAGGTACTTGCGTGAAAAGGTAGGGACACTAAAGGTAGATACCAAGCCTCCTACCCCGGCTAGAAAAACCTATCGCACCCGAAAAGAGCCCAAGCTCGTGATAAGGCCAACGATGGAGTTTGACCTTTCAACTAGGATACGAGCGTGCCAATGATATCATGTCTTTTTATTTGTGATTGACTTTTGATTGTACCAATTGCCTTTTGCTTGATTTTTTAATGCTCTTACGATTTTGGATTTTTTGGTTTTCTTGTTCCTCTTCCATATGTATTCAAAAGGTTGATCAAATAGGTATGAAAGATTACTAACACTAACGAACTTAAAACTAACCGCTATAGAGAAGAACTTACAAACCATGATTCTTAAATACTCTTAGAGTTGCATCTTCGGAAAAAAATGCTCTCTTGAAATTGATCTTGGTGTGCTCAATAGGGAGTGTGATATAAAAGGTAGATAATGAGCTATGATTGGGTTGCCCCAATTATTGTGTATAAAGGAATGATACAACGATGGACACAATTGAGACTTTTGTCACAAGAGAGGGTAAAATGTGGATGAGAGACAAGTAGGTAGACTATAGAATTTGAGCTATAATAAACATAACTGATTCTAGGAGACAAGTTGGCACTCTCAACCATTTATATTCCTTTCTCGGAAAACCCCTAACTATGGTTGGGAGCCTAAGGTAATAAGTAGAAAATCATAGTGGATGGTAGTTCGTGAGGAAGGCACAAGATTAATTCCCCAGGTCTTACAATACAACTAATAAATTGAAAGCCTAGAGGTGTACTATAAGAGATAATAACCAAGAGGTGTGAAGTAAAGAGTAATATCCAATAGGAAAAGTAATTAGAGATTTTATGCTTTCACAGTCCATAGAACAATGTCGTAGAAGTTTTTGGGAAAAAAGCGTGTGAAATCTTTTGCTCTATGTTTCGGGTCACCTTTTGTGAACCATCATCAAGAGAACTTCAAGAGTGAGGTGAGAAGCAGCGGACCAAGACCAAATAACAAGAGAGATCCGTGTGAAGAGGCAAGGAGAGCTGTCGCACACAAAAAAAAAAAAAAAAAAGCCCATTAGGATCAATAAATTTAAAATATTTTGGTAAACAAGACTTAAGAGTGATTATACTTTTAGTTATTAACCGCTAAATGAACCTCGTGTAAGTTGTTATGTGTATGTTTATATTTTATATTCTTTTCCTTTTTAATTTTTTTAATAAAAGTTAAAAATTAAGGAATAATAATTCCTTATTATTATTGTTAAAAAATTAAAAATTAATGATCTTATAATTTTGAATTGTTAGTTGTAATTTAAAGTGCTTAAATATAGATTGTAATGTTTTGTCATGTCCCTTTTTGGAGACTAGTGGAATTGAAGACCTTAACCCGTTCTTCCTCCTTGTGGGTTCAAGGAAAGAAGCAAGGGGAAGACTTGGATGACATTTTCTAAATAGATATTTTCATTATTATCATGTATTCCTATTGGGAAGCCAAGCGCTCCAATAGAAGAACTCATTTAATAGAATTTGAAGTGTTTTGAGCATGTAGGCTCCAAACACAAATTAGATACTTTAAAGGTATTTCTTATAAGGTCGGCCATAAGTTATGATGTCCCCTTATGTTATAAAAGGAGGATGCTTGGCCATTAGGTATTTCTTTCATCAAGGACGAAAACCCTTGATAGTGGAACTTGTCTTGAGACGAAAACCCTCAAGAAAGGATACTTGGAATTATTGAATATCTCTAGGAATTTGGAGCTGATATCTTTCTATCTAGCCCTAGGTGATTTGTATCATGAGCATATTTGATATGTTTTGATGGATGTATGGTATGATTTCTTGCATGGATGGACTTATACTAATTATTAAAGCTGAAACAATCATTTTCTTGCATGATTGAGCCACTAATTCATTATTTCCGAGAGGAGCAAATTGTCTATAGGTCAGATTTGACATGTTTGAGTGGATGCTTGGGAAAGTTTATTTGATATTTGCATTCTTCATATTTTTAAACCTCAAGATCCCAATTTTCATAAATTATGGGGCTTCCTAGGTAAATTTATGAATTTTTAAAATAACTCTGCAAACAAGGGTTTATAGAAAATTCATATCTTCATTTTTGGGGCACTAAAAATCAGTTTTCCTTCATATTTTAATTGTTGTTAATTAATCAGAATTTTTGAGCTTGATTGGGCACATTTTCAATGAGTGGGAGTTCTCAAAACAGGTCGCTGCCCTAGGAATGGAAAAATTGCAGGTTTCAATGTGCATTTTCAGTCATACCCAACCCACAGAAGTCTGATTACAGCCATCTAAAATTAATTTCAGTCATCTCTCATCCAACCTAGCTATTTTTCGGAAGTCCCCCAAAAAGGGACATTACATGTTTAAACATTAGAAAGTATCAAAAAACCAAGAGATGGGTAGTAATAAGGTAAAACTATCAAGCGTATATGATCTCTAAACTAAAGATTTCTTACTTTCACATCTACAAAATCACAAATTGTTGTTCTACTTCAATTCCTTTCTTGAAATGACTAAATGTGGTCTTAATGAGCTATAACTAATGTATTTTAGTTGATGGAAATAAATACAGTATGCAATATGAATGGAACAACAACATTATTATACAAAACAAAAGAGAATGGAACACAAGATAATCCTTGAAAACCCCAATGTGGGGAAAAACTAGTGGGGAATGGAAATTGCTCAATACTCGGTTTCCTTATGGCCAAAGCATGAAGTTTCAAAAAAATCTGGAAAAGTACAGAATTAGCTATCTTGTTCCTATGCTCTTCCTCGTTATGCTTCAAACAACAATACTTCCTTCTACAACCAACTACACACTTGAATGTTCTCTCGATGACCGACCATTGATGCCTTCTCTTGAACTTAACCTCCTATTTATAATGCTTGGACATGCTCCTTGCAAATGGAGAATCCCAACAATCAATGATCTTCTCCTCATGGGAAATAATGAAAGGTACACTGCAAAAGTCAAAGCAAAATTGATGAAAGGTTTTGAAATGACCGATCCGGGTTATCGTCATTATTATTCGGTATTCAAGTGATTCAAAAATCCAAGTATATTTTCATCACACAACAGAAGTATATTGGTGAATTTCAAGAAAATTTGGAATGACAAATTGTAAACCCCTCAACATGCCCATGGAAATAGTATAACTTTATATTAGACATAAATCAATAAATACATATTGGCCATGCCAAGCTTGAAAACTATTGGTCCAAGCTTGAGCAATATACAAAAGTAAAGCCAAAGAGATAATCATAAGGAGGAATCAAGATTAAGAATATATCTGATGTCTTCTTGGATCTTGTTGGACCACCATGAGGGAGGCAAACCATAGCATTGAAGATCCCTATTATCCAAGGCCCAATTAGCCAACCCATCAACAACTTTATTCCTTTCACGAGGGATGTGACTGAACTTAACTTCTTGGAATTTCTCCTTGATATGTTGATCTTCCAAACTTCCTTAGAAATTGCCACTGGGAGAAGAGCTAATATGATTTCTACATAGGAGTCACATAATGATTTGTGAGTCTGCTTCTATTTGGATCTTTATGTCAGCTAACTTTTAAAGTTTTACAAAGTTAGAAGATACAACTAAGTATAGACAGCTCCTTAGAAGATTGATCTATGTAACCACATCTAGACGAGGCATTTCTTTTGTTGTTGGTGTTCTTTTAGATTCATGCAATAAGCTAGAGAAATCATAGGATAAGCACAAAGAGTGTTCTCCAATATCTAAAGGGAACACAAAATTTTGGACTAAAATACTCTCGGGGAAGATTTCAAACTGATTTAATATAAATTAAATTAAATCTTAATTTCAAAGTAACTACCGTAGTGTACAATATACAAGTGATAAAATACAATAAATGGACAAGCAACAAGCAAGCATTAATATGAAACCCTAAGCAAATGAGAGAGATAGATGACTTAGTTGTTTTTCGAGTGATTAGGAAGTAGTCTGGACCAAGGAACTGCTGGAACAGAATGGGAGGAGTGCCACCAAGGCACACTGTAAATTTTGTGACTCAAAATGTGTAGGACATAAGCGCTCAAGGCACTAGTGACTAGATCTGGGCACTAGTGTCTACCTAGATGCTCGATTCCCGATCTATTCAAAGTGCAGAGGAGCTTTCATTGTTAATCCTGTTTTGTCGCTTTGACTCGCTTCAATGTCATTGATTGTACACAGACTCTATAACTCCGCGAAACAAATGTCTAGTTGCACATACCCACAAACCACATCAAATCTTAAAAATAAAGCTGCAAAGATGTGGTGTTAGATCGACTGATGACAGTCACCCGAAGAGTGAACTTAGTACCGAACGTTGCACTACATTTTAGACTCCATGTAGTTCTGTGTGTAAGTGTGTGTAATGATGCCCTAGGATGCCCTTGTGCAAGTTGCACAATGATAGCAGAGCTAGATCTAGAATATAGCAAATGTATAAAATGTGTGAGATGGAATAGAATAAACTTCCCCTCTATGTTGTGTATGCAGAAGTATGCAGCCCTTGTCCCTTGAGTGAATGTGCTAGATGGATGCTTTGTAATGCTCTTTGTGCCTTTGGATGCAAGCTTAGGTGATAGTATGTAATGCTTAGTGCTTGGCCCCTTATTTGAGAGCTATAACTATGTATATATATGATTCCCTTGTTTGAATTTCATAATTGACAACTAAAAGGCCGACCCAAAGTTGTAAAATATGACCCAAAAGAGTAAGAAGAAAGCAAAGAGGGTCGAGAGTGCCCAAAAGGGATAGGAGTGCGCTAGGCACTTCGTCCTAAGTGGACGCTAGTGTCCGAGGCCATAAAATATAAATCAGTCAAATACCAATAGGTTTGTAGGGTGTGTAAGGTCAATAAAAGTATAAGAGACAAAGCAAAAGGCCCAAAAGACATTGTCAATTACTAGTTTTCTTGCTTAGGAATCATGTATATATTAGTATGCTCTAGGACCTAGAAATGTACCCAAGTGCATAGATTTTTTGTCTACACAAACTAGTTGGATATTCAAATTCAGACTATGGAGGTGACATTGAAGATGTGAAATTTACTTCAGGTTTCCTTATTAACCTAGGATCAACAATCATCACTTGGAAGTCAAAATAGTATGTGCCAACTATTTCTTCAACAAAAGCAGAATAAAGGCAGCTTCAGAGGCAATCGGTGAAATAATATGGCTCAAAAGGATTCTTGTGGATTTGCAGGAAAAACAGGTCTCATCAACACCACTCATGGTTAATAACACGGTTACTATCCAAATGAAAAGAAATCTAGTATTTCACGACCGAACCAAGCACATCAACACCAAATTCCATTTGATTCGGCATTATGTGAAAGATGGCAGTGTCAAATTAATACATTGTCCAACTATAGAGCAATTGACTGATATTCTAACAAAAACACTTGGAAGAGAGAAATTTGAAAAATTCAAAGTCATGCTTGGTATCACTATAGCCCGTAAAGATTGGGGGATGTAATATTATTGTATGTAATGTATTATTATTCCTAGGTGTAGGCTTTTGTCCTTTTGTAGATTCTAAATAGTCATTCTAGAGATGAACTAAACAGCCACATTCATGGTTATTTATTTTTACAATGTACATCTCTCATTTGGAACGAATACAATTTTGATTTGCACCAATTCATTTCTCTATTTTTTGAAGTCCAGTTCTTGGCTTGACATTTATAGACTTTTTGATGTAGGCTTTGAAGGGTGAACCTTGCGTCACCACTCACCAGCATGCATTTCTATTTGGAAAAGACTCCACTCTACATTTTCTTTATTCTCATAACATATGATTTTCGCTTTCATTTTGCATGTGTAAAGAGGTAATCTCATTTAAACTTTTTCCTATTCTTGAGTAATCCTAATGGTCCTTTGAATTTAGTTTGCTGTGGGTTTCTCACCCTTCTATTCCTTTTACTGTTATCTATTCCTTTTACTGTTTAGTGTTCTGTCATTTTGGGACTTTTTGGTGAAAGTGCACAAAAACCCCTACAACCCTCATCATAAGAAGGAACTTCCCTCTCAAACACAAAGGAAATCACCCGTTCCATGGGGATGTTCCCACATTTGTTGCACATTATTCCACTGCCCATTGGGGAGGCAATGAAATAATTCAAAGAATCACTACATAAATTTATGCATCTAAGATGCAGCTAAAACAACTTGGAAAGGTATAAATCTACATCATATACCAATGCACTTGCCTAGACATATAGAGTTCAATCAGTGCATCAGCTAGCCAATATGACATGTTTCATATGATATCACTTCAGATCTATGCTAGTTTTGGCAGTACCATGTCTCATCGAATACAACTTCAACCTCTAGCTTAAAACTTCCCGCTTTGCATTTGATGTTCCAATTTGATTTTCTGCATTATCTTGTTTCGTTCTTCTAGTGTAAGAGTAGCTGCTAGCAGATGTTTTGATACTGATAAATATTATTCTTTATTAACACTGCATTTTCTTTTAGTAAAATGTCATTGTTTCTGCAATTTCATTAAGACTTCTGCCCTTATCTTTCACCAGGTGGTTTTGTGATCTTCCTTTCTTGTTATGTTTCTACCAGAAAATGTACATGCAAATTATGTGCTAGAAGAAAAGACAGGGTTCAAGTTGCATCTCATTTATGCCGTAAATTAAACAGTATTCATTAATAACTTCAATATAGTGATTGCAGATTGGACTTCTTAAAATTCAGTCTCAGGTCAATCCAGGTAAGTCATTATTTCTAAGTAGTAAATGCTGGGAAAACTTCAAAGTTGTAGTTGTCCAGCTACTATCATGTCCTAAAATTAATATGTTATCTACAATTCAATAGTTTTTATGGCCAAACTGCTTGATTGTGATCATGCCTTCTGGCGTAAAAGCAGGCTGCCAGGGAGCAGATTGACAAGTTCTTGTCACTTATACCACAAGAAGAAGTACAGGCTGCACAATCTCAAATTATGCGGTGAGCCCATAAATAGGTCTACAGTAGAGATTTCCTTTTGTATATCTTGTTTTCATTTATTATTGATGAAGCGATTCAATTTGGAATGTTAAGAACCATAACGCTTTTTTACTTCAGATGATCAGTGTTTGATTTGATAGAGACAGTAGCATATATCTTTCATCTTCAAGAAAAGAAACTAGCATTTTGTTCATCTAAAAGATGAGCTGCTTGCAAACATTGTGAATTGCATATCCATTTTTGCATGCACTCACATATGCTTTACATTGTACTTGAGCATGCATATATGCCGGTGAAATTGTTTTCAGTTATAGAACATTTAATGATAGAAAATAGATTGGCAAAAGATGATCTCAAATGAATACTCAAACCTCCTTTTATAACCTTTCCTTGCCTTTTCCAAGTTTGGTGCTCTCCATGTGGGACTGAGAGAGAGAGAGTCCCTCTTCTGAATCTGGCGTGTTTTGCAGGAACAAGGATCAAATATAACATATGAGAGATGAGAACGATGTTGTTTTACTTCGGGGTTAAGAGGACCAAGAGCTTCTGAAGCATGATGAAAATCACCCGTAGTTCTTTACAAAATATCCCTTAATTGCAAGTGATGTTCAATTTCACAGATGAAGAAGCTTCTTCCACGCTGCTGAATGAATCAGAGGAGCATTTGGATAAGCTTTTATTCTCCATTTCAGGTTTCGGGAGCCTCTATAATTTGGCTAGCAGCTTGATATTGCCTTTATTTGGTCAAAATCACATATTTGTAAAAGTTCAATGCCATATCCATTATGTAGAACTCACAATTTAGAATGCAAACAACCTGAAGAAAATACATGACCTATTTGTGGAATATGAGTCATGATTTTTGGTTCTTAATATACAAATGCATGCATCAATGTGTATGTTTCACAGAGATACGTCTGCAAACTATTCTTCATGTAAAACCTACATTACCCATTACATGGAACATCACTCTGAATATCGGTAGAGGAGAATTACATTAAGTCTTAATGTAGTTAATCCAAAAAATCCAAAAATATTTTGATGCTGAGTTAACTAGAGCATATTCATATATTGCATTGTTGGCATGGGCAATTATATGGACAAATAATGTAAAGTTTGTTATCCCTTCAGCCATTGATTGTCTTAATCTTTGTAGACTCATGTTTCTAAATACAGCTGTTGAATTTTCTCCTTAGCAACCTCTCTCAGTGTACTGCATAATTCTGTGTCCATTCGTCATGTGTTTATTGGTTTTATTTTCAAGTTGCATAATGCAATTTCTACAGTAAAACTTTACATCATTGATTAATTACACTAAGAAGCCTCGCACATACTTAGGGTGGAGTATGTCTCCTATGTTAATTCAAAAATTTAGGTTATTAAAAATGGCTTAAATATATGCATATAACAATATACTTCACCACCATTATCTTGTTGAAGGAAAAATTTGGTTGGCTAAATTATTTTTAGGCTTGAAGATAGTTTTCTAAGCTATTGATAATTTATTTACTCTTCAAGCTATTATTGAGAAGGCACAACATTCCTCTATTGTCTTTGTTGCTTTATAAAGAACATATATATTGTACCCAAATACGTGTTCCTAACATTAGATGGTAATGGCATCTAACTCTTTATTACCACTTTCAAATATGTTTATAGGTTATCTCCAGTGTAATGAAATTATTTAGATATGCAAAATTATGGAAATGATAGCAATATGAATATCAAGAATAAAATAATAGCAGTTTCTCGCAATGATAAGATTAAAATATATTAGTTACATATAAAATAACGGAAATGATAGCAATATGAACATCTAGAACAAAATAATAGTAGTAACTCGCAATGATAAGATTAAAATAGATTAGTTATATACAATATGGTTGAGAGCAAGACAAAATATTGGAAATATATGACTTGAACCACTTTGAGGGTCTATATCCACAACCTTACAACAAGAACAAAACACACAATATGATGATCAAATACTAACTACTACCTTTTACATTTGCCTTATTTAGGCTATGGTTATTCCATACATCGACCTTACTACCCATACAAAGACAAAGAATTATGATATGACAAATAAAAACTAAAAAGTCGTGCTAGCCACAAGTAGACCACACATCCCAATACATGTTATAGGTTTAAAGTGTGTAAAACTTACAAAGGTACGAATTTGAAAGACTATTATTAAACTTAAATCATTTTTATCCAAGATTTTGGGTCCCAACTTGGGTCCTATTGACAAGGTTCAAATTGGATTACTCAAATGTATTTCCAATGTAAACGAGTGATCCTCTTATTGTCAAACTAAGTTTCCTACCCAACCTCCTTATTAGATCCCTAACCCTTTTATGAGTTTGGTAATAGATAGTAGATGATGAATGGATAATTGGCAATATGTTTGAACAATGTTAATGGGGGTATGAGTCCTCTTTTATAGATTTATGGTGCATCGGAGATTGAGATGGCTATAAGGGTATAATGCATTGGAGATTGAGATGATGTGGTTGATTCATAGGGATCCAAATAAACACTACTTCATCAGAAAAAATGAGTTTCGAAGGAGAAATTGAGAAAATGAAGAGCAAGTTGTAAAGTTATGGAATCGCCCCTCTGTGCAGAGAGGCGGTTGTGTAACCACCTTTACAATTGACACATAATGGCACAGAACCGCCCCTACACAAAATGGCGCGGTTGTGTAATCGCTGTCTCTGCACACGGAGGTCCTGTCACTTATGGACAAAAAATAAAAATGGAGCCACGAATGGACGCAAATTCAAACGTCTCGTCTGTGTCTCTTCCTTGGAGGACGTTTCCCATTCTCCAGTGCACGGGAGGACATGGGAAGAAGGCTATTTAAGGAGGAGCATAGGAAAGAATCAATTATCAAAGACAATCAGAGTTGGATGCAAGAAGTGAGAAGAAACCATTGGAGCTGGAGTTGTTTTGTAGAAGAAAGGTGAAGAAACAAAGCAGCCAAGTATAGAAAGGAAGTGTTTACATTGTTTTCTTCCTTTCCTCTTGTTGTAATCTGTATTCAATTTATAATTGGCCAATAAAATTTGGGAAGAAAGAGCAATTGCCCTTCCCGGCTGGTTTTCCCTCAACTTGGGGGTTTCTAGGATAAAATTTTGGTGTTTGAATTGTTATTTCCTTTGCTGCAAATAATTCTAAGTTCAGTTTTCTCACAATTAATTAAAAGGATTGTCATTTTCAAAGTTGAAAGTAGAACAATAAAGGTTGTGGTTTGTAAAGTTCCAAAGTTTGAGGTTTACAGATCATTTTGGTATCAGAGTTGATAATAAGTATCCAGGACTATGGTATTCGTTCTTGTGATTTGTATGATAATGACAAGGTCTAAAGGCGAAGAATTTTTACCTTGTGATCCAGACATATCTACGAAAGAAGTGGAAACAAAGAGTTTGAGATCAAATGGAGGAAGAGAACTTGGTCCATAGAATTGAGATGCTAGAGACCATGATGGATAGGATGTATAGACACCAACAAGAACTCTCGATATGCAAAAGATGGCTTCAGTCAAGCAAGATTCCATGGACTCGGTGGTTCGAGCTTTGGCCAAAATTTTGGCATAGGAAGAGCCAAATGAGGAAGAATATATAGAAGAGCGTGAAGAAAAACTCAGAGTTGTAAAAGAAGGTAAAATTTGATCATGCTCCTTTTAAAGTTGAAACTAAGGTTGAAATTAAGAGATTTGAAGGACAAGTAGATGCAAAGTTATTAGATAAATGGTTAAAACAACTTTGAAGTTTACTTTAGTGTGCATAATGTCACGGAGGCACAAAGGATTACCTTTGCACATCTCAAAATGGAAGGTCATGCTCTGGTTTGGTGGGAAACCCATCTAGCCACTTGTGAGAAGAAGAAACGTCCTATTGTCAGTACTTGGGAGGGTTTTAAAGAATTGCTTAGAGCTAACTTTTATCCTATTGGCCATAAGACTGACCAGATGATTAAATGGCAATACTTTTAGACAAGGCAATGGTCAAAGTGTGCAGGATTATACTACGGAGTTTCAGAGACAAGCCATGTTGCTTAATATGGACTTGGAGGATGAGGATATTCTGACCAAGTATTTGGGAGGACTTCACACTCACCTTCAAAGGAAGGTTATCTCCACGAAGCCCAAGGATCTCAATGAAGCTTGTGTGCAAGCATACTACATAGATGATGAAAGGAAGCAAGGAGAAGCAGAGTCAAAGACAAAAGCAATCAACAAATCAAGCAAATAAAGAAAGAGTAGGGACAAACAAGTAACAAAGGTAAATGGAAGGGGAAAGGTAAACAAACTACCACTACTTTGAATACTTGTAAAGATCCCAAGAATTTTTGTAAGAATTGTGATATCAATGGTCATACTTGACGCTACATGTTGGAAGTTACATCCGGAGTTACATCCAAAGAACCAACCAAGGATTCAAAGAAATCCATGACAGTTGTAAAGACATGGGGAGGTGGAAATAGAGGATGATTCTATGTGTAGACAAGAGGCTTGGATGCACGGCCACCAACATGGACAGCCAAGAACAGAAGAAGAGATGAGTAGACTATTCCAGATCAAAATCCAAATCAAGAGAACTAAGGTAAATGCTTTGGTTGATACTTGGTTCTCAATCTAATTTGATTTCTGATGCGGTTGTAAAGAAGCTTGGTCTTGAAACTTACGAGCATCCACATCCATATCCTTTGGGATGGGTGAAGAAGGGTGTAGAGATTCAGGTAACAAGAAGATGTAGGTTCAAGTTTGGGATAAATTCTCAGTATATAGATGTATTGGAAGTTGATGTAATTCCACTTGATGCATTTGATGTTGTTTTTGGAGTCCTTACTTGTATATCAGGGATGCCATATTCACGAGAAGGGAGAACCGATACAGATGGGTCAAGGATGGAATCAATTACAACATCCGGGCACACCAACAGCGTAAGACAAAAATTGCTATGGTAAGTGCTAACCAAGCAAAAAGACTTATTCAGAAAATCATAATCAGTTTTGTTTACTTTTATTAAAGGATAAACAAGATGGGGTGGAAATTTCAGATGTTTCTAACCAAGGGATGAAGGATTTGGATAGTATTATTCAGTCTTTTCAGGAAGTATTTCAGACTCCCAGTGGGTTACCACCAAAACGGGAGGTAGAGCATGAGATTCAACTGTTTTCAAAGTCCCTCTACCAAACATCGGGTTGTATAGGCAATCCTTACTTGGAGAGTACAGAGGTAAAGAAACAACTCCAGAGCTATTGGACCAAGGGGTAATACACCCAAGCACCTCGCCATGTGGTTCACCTATTGTGATGGTGCCAAAGAAGGATGGTTCTTGGAGGATGTGCATCGACTACCGAGCCTTGAATAAGATCACCATAAAGAACAAATATCCACTCCCACATAGATGACCTCTTGGACCAGCTTCAACATGCCAATTTTTCACGAAGTTGGATCTCAAGTCAAGTTATCACCAAGTCGGATGAAGGAGGATATATGGAAGACTTCCTTCAAAAAAAACAGGGTTTGTATGAGTGGTTAGTACTTCCATTTGGTTTATGTAATGCACCCGCTACATTTATGAGATTGATGAATGATGTATTGTGGGAATTCATAGATTCATGTGTCATTGTTTATCTAGATGATATTCTGATTTTTAGTGCCACATGGGAGGAACATCTAACACATTTGCAACAAGTCTTTAGTTTCTCAAGGAGAAACAACTGTTATGCAATATGAAGAAGTGTGAATTTTCCAAATAGTCACTTGTCTATCTTGGGCACGTGGTTGGAGGAGGAGAGCTACGAGTGGATCCAAGAAGGTGGAAGCCATCACCAACTAGCCAACACCAATGGGAGCCACAAAGACTAGAAGTTTTGTGGGAGTAGTACAATACATGAGGAAGTTCATTCCATGGGCTTCTCTATTATTGCAACACCTCTACACACAAAGGGCCGCAAAAGAGTAAGGGTTTTGACTGGGTAAGGAACAAGATAAGGCTTTTGAGTTGTTGAAATACAAGATTAGTCATGCTCCAATACTTGCTCTTCCTAATTTGCAGCAGCCCTTTGAAGTAGAGACAAGATGCCAGTGATTATGCTATGGGAGTAGTGTTTACTTACAAGGAGGTAAGCCAATATGTTATCATTCAAAAACTTTCACTTCAGCAGTTAAAGGATATTTTGTTTATGATAAAGAGATGTATGCACTAGTTCAGAAATAAAGAAATGGAAACATTATTTGTTGGGAAAAGAAACTATTGTGCACACTAACCACAAACCTCTCCAGTATTTGCAAGCACAATCTAAATTGCAGCAGGCAAGGCACTACAAGTGGATGGGGTTCCTTCAGCAATTCCATTTGGTGATCAAGTATAAGAAAGGTAGCACAAATTTGGTGGTAGACATGTTGTCTAGGCCACCCACACAAGAGAAAATATCTTGTTTGGCCACTATCTCTCATATTGAGCCCTTCACGAAGGAAGCTTACGGGAGGCATATGCTCAAGACAAATATTTTGGGGTGACATATCAACAGTTTAGTCTCAAGGGGATGAAAGGACGGGTATTGAAGATTGTTATCTCAAAGATGGGCTTACTCTACCATGGGGGAAGCTTTGTGTGCCAAAGGAAGAAAGACTTATGTTGATGAGGGAAGCACATACCTCGAAAGTAGCGGGACATTTTGGTGTTGGTAAAACCTTAGCCCACTTGCAAAGGTACATGTATTGGCCCAATATGCAAGAAGAAGTATCTAAATTCATAAGAGGATGTAAACTTTGTTGTACAAGCAAGCCTAAAATCAGGAAGGAAGGTTTGTATATGCCTTTACCAGTCCCTACTTGTCCTTTGGGAGATATTTCTATGGATTTTGTAGGAGGACTACCTATGTCTAAACATGGCCATGATTATCTATATGTTGTTAGATAGATTCAGTAAGATGTGTGTTCTTATGGCATGTAAAAAGACAATAAAAGCATATGAGGCAGCTGAACTTTTCTTTGCTAATGTATGGGTGCATTTTGGCTTGCCAAAGTCTATTGTTTCTGACAGAGATTCTAGGTTCTTGGGGAAGTTTTGGACTACTTTGTGGGACAAGATGGACACCAAGTTACAAGAGAGCACGACCTTCCATCCACAGACAGATGGGCAAAACAAAGGTGGTGAACAGACTTTGGTGCAACTGATCAGAGGATATAATAGCAAATATCCACAGACTTGGGATGAGTCCTTAGCCTACATTCAACATTCCTACAACCGGGAAGTACACACATCCACTATGAAGTCACCATTTGAAGCATGCTTGGGATATCTACCTATGAATCCACTTGGACATAGCAGTTGGGCAGCAAGAAAGAAGGGGAGATACATGATTTAGAGGTGACTAGAGCAAAAAAATTCATTGAGAGGATCCGAAAAATCCATCTCAAGGTGAAAGAACAATTAAAAAATCTCAAGCCAAGTATAAGGCTAGACATGATCAACATCGAAGAGAACACAAACTTCATGTTGGAGACAAGTTTGGCTTTACTTGAGCAAGGAGAGACTACAAGGCCAAGCAAGGAAACTCAAGCCACTACGGTATGGACCATTCACTATATTGGAGCAGTTGGAGAAAATGCCTTCAGGCTTGATTTTCCACCATTCATGTGGATGTACTCAGTAGTAAATTGTGAGAACTTGCACCTATATGAGCCATCCATGCTTGATGAAGAAGAAGGATGTCAGTTGTTACCTTCCATAGAAGATTGCGTCTTGGATTCACAAGGCGAATTGGAGGAGGACGTAGTGCTGCAACAGAAGATCAGAGAGACAAGGAGAGGTCCACAGAGTCTTGGCAGGTTGGACTAAAAGGGAAGACACCAAGGCAGGCCCGATGGTACTCAAAGGAGCAAGTGAGGGAATTGTTTCCTCATCTACTCCCCCACTAAGATTTTGTGGGACCAAAAGCCTCTTAAGCAGGGGAGGTGTGATCCATAGGGATCCAAATAAACACTACTTCATCATAAACAACCAGTTTTAGAAAAGGAGAAATTGAGCAAAATGAAGAGCAAGTCGTAAAGTTACATAACCGCCCTTCTGTGTGCAGAGAGATCAATTGCGTAACCACCCCCTGCACAAAACGAACGGTTGCATAACCACCGGTCTGTAGACATCGGTGGTCCTATCACTTATGGACAAAAAATAAAAATGGAGCCATGAAATGGATGCGGAATTCAACGTCTCATCTGTGTGTCTCTTCCTTGGAGGATGTTTCCCATTCTCCAATGCACGAGAGGACATGAGAAGAAGGCTATTTAAGGAGGAGCATAGGCAAGAATCAATTATCAAGGACAATCAAAGTTGGATGGAAGAAGTGAGAAGAAACCATTGGAGTTGGAGTTGTTTTGTAGAAAGAAAGGTGAAAAACATAAAACCAAGTATAGAAAGGAAGTGTTTACATTGTTTTCTTCCTTTCCTCTTGTTGTAATTTGTATTCAATTTATAATTGGCCAATAAAATTTGGGAAGAAAGAGCAATTTCCTTCCTAGTTGGTTTTCCCTCAACTTGGGGTTTCTAGGATAAAATTTCGGTGTTTGAATTGTTATTTCCTTTCTTTCTGAACATAATTCTAAGTTCATTTTTCTCACAACTAATTAAAAGGACTATCATTTTCGAAAGTTGAAAGTAGAACAATAAGGTTGTGGTTTGTAAAGTTCCAGGTGGTGTAATTAGATAAGTGAGATTAGTGCACTAAACTTATTTCTTTCTACACATTTCTTTGTTTTCTGCAAAAACTACCACAACTTTTCTTTTTGCACTAATGGATCCAAGTACAATTAGCCCACTTACACCTTTTAACTACCATGAAAGGAAATCAAAAATGGCCATTGCAATTAGGAGTAAAGGGTTGTACCATATCACAATGGGGTTAGAACCTAGCCTAGTGAAGCCACGCAGATAAAGTTAAGTGGTTTAATAAGTGTGATGAAGCTTTTGGTATTTGTGTCTTTCAATGTCTCCCGAACTCCTCTTTCACATAGAGTCAAAACATCTCCAACCATAATTAACCATTAATGTATCTAAGTACAATTAACCCACTTACACCTTTTAACTACCATGAATGGAAATCAAAAATGACCATTACAATTAGGAGTAAAGGGTTGTACCATATCACAATGGGGTTAGAACCTGAGCCTAGTGAAGTCACAGATAAAGTTAAGTGGTTTAATAAGTGTGATGAAGCTTTTGGTATTTGTGTCTTTCAATGTCTCCTGAACTCCTCTTTCACATAGAGTCAAAAACATCTCCCAACCAAGTGTGGAAAACCTTAGAAACCTTGTTTGGAAAAGTTGACACTATGAGGGTCATGAGCTAGAAATAGAACTTATCATCTTAATTCCTAACAACTTTGACACTTTGGAAGATTTTTTACCAAGCTTAAGTGTAATATCCCCTTCCCAATCGAAGACCTTTGGCCTATTTTGTCAACCCAACAACCAAAGGAAAAATATAAGGGTGACTTAAGTCACAATAAATTATTATAAAGTGCTATAAAAAAATAAAATAAATTATTAAAGCACTTATATTAATTTATTTGGCTTAATAGAAATAAATTATAATCCCTATGGTAAATACAATTTGCCTTGAGGGGCAAATATCATTGTAAAGGGATTTATTATATTTTATTCTTCCTAGAAAGGATAATGGCGACTTGGGCCAAAGGGGAATAATGAAGTTTAGGAAGGATAAAAATATAATTAATTAATGTATTTCCCCTAGAAAAATGTGACTTGCATTAGGAGGGAAAAAGTTGTTGGGAAAAGCATTTAATATGGGAAAATATTAAATGAATGCATAGGGAAAATCATTAAGGTGATTGGATATTGTAGAGGTTGTTTTGGGTCACTTTTCCTTTATAAAGGAGAGTTCGACTTGGGAGAAGGCATCTCATACTCATTATATCAAATTCAGATTTGTGTCTCAAGCCTTGAGCTTTTGCATAAAATACTAAGGACAAAAACCCTTAGTTTATACCTCTAGAGGACGAAAACCCTCTTAGAGAATGTGAGGGATTTCCACACAAGGAATTCTATTGTGCTTCACTGGTTTCTAGTTATTTCCAACAGTGTTGTTTGAAGAATAAATTGCAGCAGTGATTTCCATATTTTTCTAGAGTTGGGTGACTTACTTTTTGGTCAGTTTATGCCATTTCAGAGCCATTCCAAGTCTGATTTTGTATGTTGCTTATTGTACTGCATTTTTGGAATCAAAGGCAATTAAAATCAGAATTTTTGGAAGGGTTTAAAGAGGTGTTTCAGTCTGATTTTCTATGCAGATTTCTGAACTGTTTATAGTCACTTTTTACCTCTTAAAAATCAGATTTGATACATATTTTGGCTTCTAAAATTATTGTGATCAGTTTGTGATATTTTTGGAATTATTAGAGTGTTGTTTGTGTTGGGTTTTCCTCAAACCCTAGTCGCACTTCTCCTAATAAATTCAGATCTGCCATAATATTAATTGACATAACCCTTATAGAGTTGTTTTTATGTTTGGGAGTGAGAAATAATAATTTATGGGTTGTTTGGTGTGAGTGTATACACATACCCAAGTCGTATTTTGCTAGATCTACTTCAGTTTTGCAGAGTTTCATTTGATCAAGGGTTTGGGATTTGCTAAGAATCTGAGTAAGAGTCAAAATATCCATTTGGGGATATTACACCAAGTCCTTACGATTACAATTAAAAGAATATGGAACAGAAAAGAAGGATGAACAACTAGCTCTTTCAGTGTTTTCCAAACTAGGTCCTGACTAATCTATCTTTATTTCTACATTTTATGCTACTAAGAGGGCTCTTAGAGCCACATGGTCTATGTCATCCTTAGATGACTTCATTGTTGATTTGACTAAGGAGCAAGACAAGTTAATCCAAATGGGTACCTTGAAGTCATCCAAACCTCAAGCCCTCATTTTTGGGAATGGGAAACAAAAATCCTCTAACAACCAAGAGAAGAAGCAAAAGAGCAAGGATCTAGAAAATAAGAAAGAACTAAATCCACTACCTCTTCCAAGTCTACCACTAAAACCTCCAGTTCAAATGGGAAACCTAAGAAGGAAAATGTTAAGTGTGCCTATTGCAAGAAACTTGGGCATAATGAGCACAAATGTATGAAGAAGCAAATTGACCACCTCAGTCATCTCCTTGAGAATAACAACATAGGGGTCCTTAAATCTATCAAACAGTCTTCATCAACCCAAGAATCTACTAAGGCAAAGGAAAAAGATAAAGAGAAACATAAGGGAAAGGCACTAGTTGCAGTTGCATCCTCATCTACTCCTTCGTGGGTTATCGAATCGGTGCTTCACACCACATGGGTTCATCATAGGTTGAGTTTTCTTCCTTAGAGCCCTGCAACATGTCCTCCATCACTTTGGGTGATGATACTCTAGCCATAGTTTCAGGGAGAGGGTCTATTGAAGTCGAAGGTGGAACATTCACAATTTTCTCAATGTACCTTCATTTTCACCTAATCTCCTATCAGTGTATCAGATGACTCATATAGGGAATGGCTTGAGAGTCTTATTTGATCTAGATTCAATTGAGATCGGGGTTGTTGCATAGTGACACTACGGTAGCAATGGGAAGGGCGTGAGATCATCACCATGCTTTAGGTTATATACCTTCTCACATTTTCACCTGATGTTTCCCCTATTGCATTTCTCACACATTCAGATGGAGTTAGCATATTATGGCATGAGAATGTTGGCCATCTTAACTACCGCTACCTTGAGCAACTCAATCAGCATGACATGGTTACATGATTGCCTAGAGTTTGTTTCTCAAAGGGACTTTGCGAAGGGTTGTGCTCTTGGAAAACACCCTGAAGATAAATTTGACAAGGGAAAATCTTGGAGAGCTTCAGCACCTTTAGAGTTGATTCACAGTGATGTCACAAGGGCTTTTCCCATCCTTCTTTCACTAGGGCCAAATATGCTCTCACCTTCATAGATGACTTTTCCAGATATACATGGGTCTACTTCCTTAGGCAAAAATCTGAAGTGTTTGATTACTTTTGGGACTTCAAGGCACTTGTTGAGAATCAATCTGGGAAAAGCATCAAAGTTCTTCAATAGATAATGGGGGTATGTTAGCAACATATTTGAGTAGTTTTGCACCACATAGGGTATTGATCTACAACAGACAATGCCTTACACTCCTCAGTAGAATGGCATGGCAGAACACAAAATAGGTCCTTGAAAGAGATGGAAAATTGTATGATCCACTCTAAATCTTTGACTTCGTAGTTTTGGGCGTAAGCCATATCAATTTGGCCTTATATATCAGAGACACAAAATCACGCACTTTGGGTAAACCCATGTCTTTGGCCACCTTTCTTACACTTTTTGGGTCCTTTCTAGCCATTTGAGCATCTTATCTTTTTGGTATTCGACCTTTTGGGTTAATTACGAAATTCAAGTAAAGGAATCATATAAATATAAAGTTATGTGATCATAATAAGGACCAAGCACTAAGCACTATCTATCACCACCTAAGGTTGCATCCATCAAGGCATCTATAGCTCCATTTGCATCCATCTAGCTCCATCACAAGGGACAAAGGTTGGTTCATCTGCATCACACTTCATAGGAGGGGATTCTATTGTTTCCATGCACACATTATTTACATTCTACATCTAGCTACTTGCTCATTACTTCAAGTGTGACACACAAGAGTAACCTAGGGCACAATTCCACACACACACACAAACTACATTGGGTCTGAGATGTAGTGTAGTGCTCTCGATTATAAGTTCCACCATTGTGGTGGTTGAGAGGATAGTCTAACCCCTCATTTTGCATCTTTCTTTTTAGGATTTGATGTCTATTTGAGGGTTTTGTAGGTGCTTTCTTCATTGCAGGTTTACAATGACCTCGGTGATCAATACCATGACAGGCAATTCAAAGGTGAACAAGTAATGAACCTCTTGCGACCTCAAGAGAGGTTTTTGAGATCATTTACACAGACCAGGGCACCCATAAATCAATATCAGGGCCCCACGGGTGCCCCCATCCCTCTCCAGTGCCCCCAGTCCTAGTCAAATCTCTCGGATCTGCAATTTTCTCGAGGACTTGTGTGTGAAGGTTCTCCATCTTTGTTCATCTGGTCTCCACTTGCGACACAGTCCAACAACCTCTTGAATCAGCTAAGGCTCTTCTAACCCTCTTTGTAATTAGGGTTTCATTATTTTTTATTGTTTAGTTGCTTGGGTATTATTTCATGTATTTCATTATTTATTTATTTTTTTATTTAGATTAGGCTATTATTTTACATTTTAGCATAATCATTTTGGTGAACCCGATCTTTGAATCCACTTTCTCTCTTGGCTTTCTTCTTCTTATGCTCATCACCCGTAGTGGTCATTTTGGGTCTTTTCAATATTGTGAGCTTCCTTCATCTGTCCATAGAATTTCCAAATCAATGGCCGATATATCTATTCATGCCTACAACCAAAATCCATTGGATAACTCTCACAATATTCCTCTTAGAGAAATAGAAGCATCTGATAGTGAAAAATCATACGATGAAGATACCAATGTTGACCAAAATAACAATTAAACACACTCTAATTTTTTGACAAGCTTTGCAATGATAGTAATCCCACTCATCTTCCACATATTTTACATGCTTTAATTATTATTAGAACACCCATGATGCTTGACCTCTCTATTATTGCTCACTCTTTGGCCCCCATGGCCTCCACTCCACCTCTCTATATTTCAGCTCCCATTCCTACCACTACCACTCCCAACATTCACCCTAGCACTCCCAATGCCCATTTCCTAGATCTTCTTCAATACTCCTATTTAACTTCTTTATATCAAGATCTACAAACACAAATTCTCCATCTCCAACTTGCTACCTCTCATGTATCACCATCTTTGGACTCCACTTTGCTTTTTACATACTCTTTTTGCACCCACCATTTCACCTATCCATTACCACCTAACTTCATCTCCCCCAAATTACCCATCTTTAAAGGCCATGGTGACCCACAAGAGCATCTCGATATTTTTTCATGTGGCATGCCTCGACTATGTGATGATGATCCATACCATACTAGCTAAAATATCTTTCCCCATTTTACAAGATTATGTGATGTGTTGGTTCTATGACCTACCTGTCATTTAGTAACCTCTTTCACACATCTGGTTGATGATTTTCTCACTCACTTTTCTATCAACATCGGCTCTAAATCTCTATTCCCAACTCACACAACTTAAACAAGGATCTAATGAACACTTAGCAAATTACGTTTTGAGATACAAAAACAACTTAGCTAAGATGTCAAATGTGCTTGTGGACTCTGAGCTTCAGACTTATTCATCCAGAGTCTATTACCACCTCTCTAGGAAAGTGTTCTCTTTGAGACCTCTCCTTCATTCGATCAACTTTTTCATACTCTTAAGCTTCACGAAACCAAACTCTTATCCATAGGAAGCTTAAATATCAAGAGAAAACATCATCTTCTACACATTTTCAAAGTAAGTCAACATTCAAACCATATCTACAAACTAAACCAACCGACACAAAATTATGGTCAACATGGTATCCACCACTAAAGAGCTTCATTCACAACCACCTCGATGCACATTCACTAAGTTCATTGTCCCTCCACATATTCTACTACCACAACTTTTGATAGTAACCTCATCACACTTCCTCCTCCACTCCAATTAGATCCATCTCAACCAAAAGGGCATAATTACAATGAAAAATATCATTTGACGACTATCATCAGTGTGTAGGGCATTCCACATATCATTGTTTCAAACTCGTATTCTTATTCAAGACCTAATCAACAATGGTAAAATTGAGCTTCCAGAACCTACGGTTTTTACACTTGTCAACAAAAAATCATAAGCTCAAAATATTTAACAATCCTCTACCAAAACATGACAAAAAAAAGTCAAATCCTCTTAATCATGTATATCATCAATGCCTCCTCCTCCATCGGGGGGGCTCTTGACTTTCTAGTTACACATACTGACACTTCTCCACCAATCATTTCTTTCTCTGACCATGATTATCATGTGGCATTTCTTCTAATCACTTACATATTAGTGCCTCTATCGGATCTATCCTATCAATAATACTAAGGTTGATCCATCTTGGCCCATCAACACATGTTCTATTCCACTTCTCATCGCTATTGGCTATCCACTATCACAAATTTCATATCCCATGAACAATTCATATGGTGTTGTCAAACTTCACATTACGGTTGGTCCTCTCACTATGCTTGTACCCTTCCTTGTCAGAAAAAAATCGATGGATGTGACATGCTTCTAGGCCTCAATTGGATTCATAGGTCTAAGTCTATCATCTCCATGAATCATTTACATCTAAAATTTATTCATAACAATCAATCATTTCTATCATGGTGTGCCTCCATCTACTCCATGGTCACACCCTCCCTCTAATGGCATATAATGTATCATCTACTCCATCTAGTATGCCACACCCATAACACTTAAAGCACAATCTACTCCTAGCTCACCTACTCACACACACTCATGTGCGGCCTCATCACTCTGCTAGTCCAACACACTAATATAGGCCCATTCCTAGGACAATTACTACATCTAGACATAAATCACCACCTCGTTTTATTCCACGTAGGTGTTTCCATCACACATTCTACTTCACATAGATCTCCATCACCTACACATTTTTTTACACACCACGGTACCCATCATATACTCATCCATCATGCATATAGACTTCACTCACCTGCACAACGTTTATCTAATATACCACCACTCTAGAGCATGATCACACACTTTCATCACCACAATCATCATCAGTAGAGGACCTTCATCCTTTACTTTCATCAGATAGTTCATCATCATTACACACTTGGGGGGCATTATGCGTATTTCCCCCAATCGACAACACACATATTACATCTTATACATACACACATGTACATGCACATTGACATTACCATTGACACGATGACACACTCTTTTGCTTCGGTTCACACTTGATTGTTGAGGGCAATCCTATACACATGAACCTCACACACACACATACTACACTACACATTACTTCACATCTTCACATATCATTACATTTTACATCATCTACATTTCTTATTTCACATCATACACATTTCATTATATCATCTACATATCATTACATTACATTATACTATACATCCTACATTCCTTACACACATTACACATCACATGACATTTTCTCATCACACATCTATTACACATACACATTTTTACATCATACACCACTTTTACACACTCACTCACTACCTACTGACGCACTCTAGTCTCATGGTCCATACTCAATTTATTTGAGGGTATACATCAAAATGGACCACATCACACTCACACATCAACCATTCAATCTTTTTCTCATGTGACATTCCTAGATTAGTGATATACACTATAGGCTACATCATCACTTCTCTTCTTCATCATTTATCATATGATATATATAGGCTACATCATCACTTCTTCTAACATCATCTATGATATACATATAGGATAGATCATCACTTCTTCTACTCATCTTAGTGATATACACTTTATATCATCTCCACTTCTTCATCCTTTAGTGATATACGCTTTAGGATAAATCATCACTTCTTCTACATCATCTTGTTGTGATATACACTACTTTAGGATAAATCATCACACATTTTCACACCTCATCTCTATGTCACATATCATCACTACACATTCATCACATCACACTACACACACACATAGTTCAACCATTTCCCGATGACGCACTCTCATTTATGGTTCATTCTTGATTGTTGAGGGGGCATAAATAAATGAACCTCACTACATACAATTCCATTCACTCGGGGGCATGCGACTCCTATCATTCACTCATGCATTCCATTCCATCCATCCACAACATATTACATATCTTGGTTGCATTTACTTTTCTTACATTTACTTGTACATGTTCATCTTATTACACATGCTAGATAGATATCTTGTATGTCATTATCTTTATCATACACACATGCGTGTTCACTTGCTTTCTAGTTGTGATCACAAATTATACATAGTCCATTACACACAACATGGATGCTTGGCGTAATACCTAGTACCAGTCCCACAAATGGCTCTCTGGGGGCATCCACTTTCACACTACATGTGTTATTGTTTCATTTTGTTTCATAACACACTACTTTATCATATTATACACTTTTGACATACTTTTTATCTTTCTAACATGCTAATGGGTGCTTCATGTGCAACATTTGTTTTGTAGGACTATTTTCCACCATGGTTATTTGTTATATTGCTTGTACTTTCTTGTCATTGTATGTCATTGTTTGTGGGCTTTTCCCTTTGTCTTGTGTGCACACTTGTTTGTTTTGGCCATACATCCTTGATTGTCTTGTGACATCATGAGTGGTGTCCCATGTTTTCAACCCACTTTTCATTGGTCATCTACATTGTCTTCTTGTGTGTTACTTGCATCTTAGCATATTACACATTGTTTTTATTTAGATTACATTTGTCTTATACATGCATGTTTGTCTTTTCTTGTACTAACACTTGTTTCCCAACCACTTGTTTGCATGTGCCTTGGTTTCTACCAAGCACATCCCCTTCCCCCTATAGGGCACAGTTTCAACACAATTGGTCCTCCTTTTTGGGCCACATACTCCTTTAATGATGTCACATGCACCCCAAAAGGGGGCATCATTTGGGTGAATCAATCACCCCATATACACATATACACACACACACATAGTAGGTAATATAGATTTTTTAGATTTTAGGGCTCAAATCAGACTTGGGTCCATGACACAATGACCTTTCCTAGATTTCCTAAGACCATGGGGCATATCACAGTGGCCTTTCCTAGATTACTTGAGACCATGGGGCATATCACACATGTCACATGACGATTCCGGGTAGTTAAAGGTTAGAGGATAACTCCATACACAATGGATTTTACAGGCAGATAATCCTTAGCACTTGTACACACCATCATGCAGTGGTGTTTTTATACAATGAGGAAGTAGTTAAAGGTTGGAGGATGACACTAGACAATTTCTCCCTACACTTCTTCCATTACATTGGCATGAGATCACCCAAAAAACTTGCACATCATCACATCATCTACATGATCCTTTCTACACTCTTTCCTCATCACGGATCAGGTGCACATGTTCCTTTTTCACATTTTCAGCATTTTCTTTTACATACTTCCTTACATGCTTTTTATACATATACATGTGTATTTGACTACTTGATCATCTTCTCTTTTGCAGGTCCATCCATATGGGAAGAAAGTAGTCAACATCACTTGACATCACACACATCACACAAACATCGACACAACATCACACATCACACATCACACACACATGGCATTTCACACATGTGTTTCCACTAGGTTCATTTTCATCACCTTTTTACACTTTTTCATCTTTAGTCTCCATGCTCCATCTTTTTATCACTCCATGCTTTGTCTAGTCCCTCGGCACACTTTCTACATCAATCTACATGGATATCAGGTACGCATCTCTATCTACTTTATGTTACCAAGATTCTTCACCAACATAAAGTGGGGAAAATGTAGACACAAAATCACACACTTTGGGTAATTATCTAGTCTTGATTACATACTACTATTTACATATGATTCCTAAGTATGAAAATTAATAATTAACCCATGTCTTTGGCCACCTTTATTTGCTTTATGCTTTTACTTTTTTCAGTCTTTCACTCTTTACTTTGCTCAATTTTTCTTTTCACCTTTTTCATTTTATCATTTTGGACACCCAGCGCCCACCAGATGCCAGACACTCAGGTGCCAGTGCCCCATCCCCTCTGGGTGCCCTTGTCCTCTTTGTACTTTGGTCACACTTTTTGGGTCCTTTTTATAGCCATTTGAGCATCTTATCTTTTTGGTAGTCGACCTTTTTGGGGTTAATTATGAAAATTCAAGCAAGGAATCATATAAATATAAAGTTATGTGATCATAATAAGGACCAAGCACTAAGCACTATCTATCACCACCTAAGGTTGCATCCATCAAAGGCATCTATAGCTCCATTTTCATCCATCTAGCTCCATCACAAGGGAAAAAGGTTGGTTCATTTGCATCACACTTCATAGGAGGGGAGTCTATTGTTTTCCATGCACACATTATTTACATTCTACATCTACTTTCTCACTACTTTTCAGTGTGACACGCACACAAGAGCAACCTAGGGCACAATTCCACACACACACACACACACATAACTACATTGGGTATGAGATGTAGTGCATGCTCACTCGAGTTATAAGTCCATCATTGTGATGGATGAGGACAATCCGACCCTCATTTTACATCTTTCTTTTTTAGGATTTGATGTCTATTTTTGGGTTTTATAGGTGCTTTCTTCATTGCAAGTTTATAGTGACCTCGATGATCTTACAATGACATCAAGGTGATTCAAAAGGAGAACAAGTGTGAACCACTTTTGATACACTCGAGGAGGTTTTTTAGCATTTACTACAGACCATAGGTGCCTAGAAACAAGACCAAGGTGCCCAAATGCACCCCCTTCCCTCTCCAAGCACCCCAATCCAGTCAAATCCTCCAAATCTATTTTTCCAGGCTTTTGTGTGAAGGTCTTCCATCTCTTTTCAGCCAGTCATCACTTTGACATAGTCCAAAAACTACGAATCAACTAAGGCTCTTATAACCCTCTTTACAATTAGGGTTTCATTATTTATTGCTTAGTTGCTTGGGTTTATTTAGTATTTCATTATTCATTTATTTATTTACTTTTATAACATTTAGATTAGGCTATAATATTACATTTTAGCATAATACAATAGGTTCCTCGGGTAGCATTTTCTAATTCTTCTAGTTACGACAATGAGCAAAGTAATGAGGAGTCATCCTCATCTACTTCTAGCCATACTTCATAGGATGAGGATTCGGCACATGACTCACCCACTTCAGGCCCTCTTTGGGCTAGGCAGACACTTGAGTGCAAGCACTTTGGCGAGGATTCAAAGGATGATAGATGTACTCGGGAAGACTATCAAAGTAGGCCACATGCCTTTTATGCTTTAGTGACAAATCCACAGACATTTCGAGAGGCATCAAGCATACCTGAGTGGGATAGTGTTATGAATGAGGAATATAATTCCTTAATCAGTAATCACACTTGGGATTTGACTTCACTTCCTAAGGGAAGGAAGATGGTTCGATTTTGATGGATATATCAGACCAAATTTGTAGTAGATTATTCCATTTTTATAAGTACAATGCTCGAGATAGTATCCAGGGTTTTTCACATGTATGTTGGTATAGACTACTTAGAGACCTTTTGGTTGAGATCTTGCACCCATAGCCAAGATGAATTCAATTAGACTCACACTTGCTTTAGCTACAGACACATGGTTAGAGTGTGCACTAGATGGATGTGAAGAGTGTTTTTCTTCATGAGAGACCTATAGAGGAGATCTACATGGAGCTATAGGAGGAGATTCATCCTTAGTTTGAGCTTAGAAATCCATATATGGCTCAAACAGGACCTTAGGGCTTAGTATGCCAAGATGGATTTCTTCCTCTTATCTTCTAGTTTCACTCGGTGTCATTCGGACCCTAATGTATATATATTGCGTAAAGGATGATTCATTACTTGATATCGGTACTTTATGTTGATGAGCTTTTGATAACTAGAAGTACTTCATCGGCTATCTTAGCGATGAAGGCAACTCTTCAAGATAAATTTTACAGTGACTTGACATGGGTCTACTACACTATTTCCTCAACATTGAGATCACACAGTCCAATTCAAGGATTTCACTTGCACAACCCAAGTACTCTCTCGATCTTCTGGCTCGGTTTCACATGGATGATGAAACCCATCTCCGACTCCTTTCTTATCTGGATTCAAGCTTGAGGTTGATTGTTCCACACCCTTGGTTGATGTTACTTTGTATCGACAACTTGTTGGAAGCCTTATTTACTTGACTCACACCAGACCTGATATCTCCTATGCCGTTGGTATTGTTTCAAGGTACATGCATGAACCTCATGAGTTGCATTGAAAACAACTAAGAGGATTTTGCACTACATTCAAGGCTCACACAGATATGGGATTCACTATAGGGTTGATTCAGACATTGACTTGGTCGAAATACTTACTTAGACTCGGATTGGGATAGTGACTTGAGTGTCGTAAGTCCACTTCAGGTTATAGTTTCTCATTGGGTTCGGTCCTATCAGTTGGTCAAGCAAGAAGCAAAATGTTATTGCTCTATCATCCACAGGTCGAGTACATGGGAGTTGTTAACGCAACTACTAAGGCTATTTGGCTTCAGGATTCTTTTTGAGATTGACATCTAGATCAGGAAACCTACATTCATCTTTTGTGATAACCAAAGCACCATCCAGATATGCAGGAATCCAGTCCTTCATCAAAGGACCAAACACATTGAGATTCACATGCACTTCATTCGGGAGCTCATTCATGAGTAGGTCATTGATTTTATATTATACCAATCTTCAGATTAGGTTGCTTTAACATCTTCACCAAACCTTTCATTGAGAGCAAGTTCATTCATCTACGAGCTCTTCTTAGGGGTGTAGTCTACATCAACATATTCATCATATTCGGGGCTTCTAACCTCTTCACTTCTTCATGTCTCTATTTTTTGGGGGATTTTTTCCCACTTAGGTTTTCTCCTTTTAATCTATCTTATGAGAGATTGCATTGTATGTGAGTACCTCATCAAGCCTTGTTTTGGGACCCACTTTCATTTTTCACTACCCACCTAAGTTGTGTTTATGGGGGTGTTAGTGTAGGATTTATTTTCCTCTCTTTATTTTTATTATCCTACTTGGGATATTCCACCTCACTTGGAGTTTCCCTACACTTATGGGATATGCTTTCTTAGGTGTACACTTGAGTACATTGTTCCACTTAGAATACATCAGTGTTGGTTACCACTTGACTACACCCTTCTAGGTGTTGGTTACCACTATTCTAGGTGGAGATTGTCATGATTCTAGGAGGAGGTTACAAATTCACCTCTTATATGTACATCTCTTACATTATTCTATTTGATCGTATTGAGTTGGAGTTATTTCTATTTTATTACAATTATTTCTCTTGTATTTCATAATTTGAAGTCTTGTATGCTTTCTTTGTTTTGTCTTGGAACAATTCACGTCTTGCATCATTCACTTGTGCATTCTTGAACCGGTAGATTTGTGTCTTCTCGATATGAGAGGTGGTTTTAAATAATGGTGCTTGGAATGATTAAATTTGTGGTGTGATGTATTTATTAAATGTAAATAAGTGAAGTTTCTTTTAACAAACTTTATGGGGTTTTATGCTTTTCAATTGTTTTTTTGTATTTTATTAATTTCCCTCATACACAAGATGTGTTTTTAATGTTGACATTTTTCCCATTTTTAGTTGCATCAAGCAATAAGTAGAATGCCGCACAAAAATTGGAGATGAGATGAGTTTTCTTAGACAATATGACAACAAGGTCGCTTAATGCAGTTTAAACAAATGATTAGATAGGAAAGACTTAGAAATGTTGATCAATGGGAGAATTCAACGGACTCTATGAAGGGATCGATAGGTTGTTTTGATAGATTGATAAATTGGTTGATAGGTCAATTATCATAAGATTTATGAGAAAGGATTTGGTATAGTATTTCCCTTCAAGTGATAACTTGTTTCCCTAACCATCCACCTCATCTAGGTATAGGACAAATAATAAGTGATTGAAAAACATAAAACAAATGACCATGTAATAAACAAAGTTTATTTAGAGGATAGTGATAGTGTTTCCCTAGTGAAATGGAGGGAGAAAATGGGAAGCAAAGTGCATGTGGGGCGAAGTGGAGCATGCGAGAGGTGCAGGCATTTGTAAGCACTTTGAAGAAGATAAAATGAAGGGTGGACCATGTAAGGGGAAAATGAAGCACAAATGGAAGAGCGTATGCGAGGGTGGGGCATTAACAGGATAGGCGGAGTGCATGAGAGGTCTCAACAAAGTGCACACCAACCATATCACAAGCGGGCGCGGCAAGCGCACAAGGGTAATATATTTGGTTAAATGTATTGGTGTGTGTGTGTTTGAAATGGGGAGGGTTGGTTGCATGGATGGTCGATTTTGGTGTAGGGGAGGTTGGGGTGACCGATCTTTTTAAATTTCATAATAAGGGGAGGAGTTGGTTGTATGGTCGTGACACTGGAGAGGGGAGAATCGGGCATGAAACTACCCCATCGTGGCTTGTTTTTCATTTTGGTTGTTTTATTTGGAATAAGGAAAGTGTAAAAGTTGAGTGACATGGTGTTGGTCATACATACAACTAACCATTTTTTAAAATCAATTTTGGATAAGGGGTGAACTACACATGCAACCATCCCTAGAGGCCTTGTGTTTGTGTGTTGAAAGAAGAATGAGAATATATTATGTAAGGACAAGACAGTCAATGCGGGACAGCCATCATTATGGCTTGGTGGAGAGGAGGGATATAATAAAGGAAGAGAAACAAAAGAGAGGAAGGAAAAGAGCATAGTAGAGAGAAGGAAGGAGAGTAGGAAGATAGAAGAAGTAGGTTGTGGGAGGGACCAGCCAAGAAGATTGTGGGAGGAGAAAAGGGAGTGGTCATGTGGGAGACAAAGGGTGGAGAGATAAGGGTGAAGGGGGATGTAGGGAGAGAGATTGCAATCACGACCTATGGGTGCAGGAAGAGGTCACATGCACGCTTAATGATTGGGCGGGTTGGGAGAAGAGGAGGGGAGGAAGGGACATAGTAGGGGCGGTTCTGCGAAGCACAATCAAGCACTAGACGCAAGGTGGGCAACGTGAAATGAGTGAAGGGGAGGGAGGAATGGGGAATTTACATGTGGAGGGTGTGCATCAGTTGAATTAACAGCCAAATAATAGTGTAACGACCAAGTAGAAGGGGAAGTGCGGTGGAACACGCCAAGGTGCTTAGAGAGCGGCGCGGTGGAGGGCACCCTAGATATCAAGAAGAAGGTTAAGTGTGATAGAGTGTTAGGAGGCAACGAAAAGAGTGTGTGTTTAGGGAAGGTTTCCCTAGTGACTAGGTAAAAGATGAAGCACAATGGAGCACGACAAGGTGTTGGAAGGCAAAAAAATGGAGGGCACATATAGGGTAAGTCACCCTACAAACCGAGCGAAGGGAAAGCACGAAAAAGTGTGACATGGCACTTTGGGAGACAAAGTGGTGGAGGGTATGCATAGGGAAGGTCACCTTAGTGACAAAGCAAAAGGGGTAGTGTAGTAGAGCACAAAAGGGCATGGTAGAGCACTAAAGAGTGTGGAGAGAAGGTTGCACACACTACCAAGTCGCGATCGATTAGGTTCCCTAGTGACTAGATTACGAGATCGAAGAGGGGTGGATTGCACTAGCTACCTGAGAAAGGCATGACAATGTGTGTATAGGACAAATCACCTCGAGGGCAACCATGTTGTGGATATAGAGTGACTAGCATATAGGGTGACTAGTGAGTGGGCAAGGAGTATAAGTGATGAGCGTGACTTAGCGGGGGGCTATTTGGAGACGCGATAGATGAAGATTGGAGGATAGAGGAGAGATATGGCACGTTAGGGGAGTGATTAACACCAAGGCGTAGATTCATACATTTAGAGGTAATGTTTGTTTTACGTGTTTTTGTGAGTTTTCAAATTGTATTTGAAAGTATTAAGGCACGGTGTGATCATGTTGCAAACATGTTACAACCACTATGTGTTTGTAGTGCAAACATAGGAGTTACGCTCATTCCTTGTTGATTTGGATTTCATTGACTTGTATATAACTAATGGGGACATGTTTTCATGGATGTAGTGTCTATTGTTGCTCATGTTATGACACATGTTCTCATCCTTCATGTATTGTTTACGTTATGAGATGACAACCTAAGATAGAGTTGATATAGCGAGAGGGTTGTTTTATATCATCTGGATAGAGTATGTTAACATCGACCAATTAGTGTTGATGGCTCATTCTAAGAGAAAGAGTTTTGAAATAATCATATATGACACATTAAGGAGAGTGATAGGTCTCTAATTGGTGACATGTTGATATCCCCAAAATTAGGAATAAAACTAATATTACCCTTATTAATAAGAGTGTAATGTCCCTTTTCAAAGGGCTCGAGAAATGACCAAAAGCTAAGATGTAACTCACAAATCAAATTATGGAACTTCTTATATAATCTGCAAATACAAATTAAACCCTTCCTAGGAAGTGACTTTCCTAGAGGATTTAAACCCCTCAAATGTGGGTTAAACTTTGCTAAATCCCTTCAAATATCATGCCAAAATTATTTGGAAACTCTTAGAAAACACAATTAATCTGTTAAAAATCAGAATTAAGATTGGAAATAATTAATTTTAGAACCCTCAACCATCGAACATCAAGCTTGGAAAAATAATAAAACACCTCCAAAATTTACCAAACTCAAGATCTTAGCCTTAAAAATACACAAATGCATGCATCCATGTGTATGTTTCACAAATATATTTGTAAACTAAACTTAAGGTAAAACCTTCACCCATTACATGGAACAACACTTTGAATTTCTCTTACTTAAAAGATACGCTTGATATAAATGTTTATCATTTACCCAAAATAGAAACAATAATTGTTTTATATTGATGATAAATCACAAAGATTCAATACATTAGAGAGCATGAAAAAAGCTTTTACAAACCATGTTAGCATACAATCAAAAATTTAAACCTCATAAAGAAGATGAAAAAAACCAACATCCGCGTACAAATGACTAAATAAAAGCATATCCCTCTGTAATATGTGACTACTGAAAGTGTAAGCTCATATGGTCCTCCCTAGATTGTGTATGGGATCATAAACATCCAAGTCGCAGGAGGAGAATGCATCGCAATTAGTTCTTCGTCCATAAAAAAATCATGCGGCCCCAACGTCCTTTATTCATTGCACGAAGACTAGTCCACTAGTCTTTCTCCACATTGTGAACTGTTTTCCAAAACCAATTTGTATTGTTGTTAGATCCTCCTAGAGTGTAAAGTAATACGTAACTTCAAACTATAAAATACAACTATTATATATGCTTTAGATAACTATGAAGCCATAATGGATTTGAAGGAGGTGCTTCAAAATAAAAAGATGTACCTAGTTTAGATTTGCCAAGATCTATGCAAATTTAGATTATAATTCAAATATTGTCATGCAATTTTTATTTGGGTAAGGGACATGCCTCGGTTGGATCCCTAACCCTATTATGAGTCTGGTAATAGATAGTAGATTATGAATGGATAAATGGTAATATGTCTTATTAGAAACCCCACACAGATCTAACCCAGTCACATGTGCAACTTATCATAAAATCGTAGAGGTTGCAAATTAGTCACATGTGTAGGGATTTTGAAAATCCTATGTCACAAGCTTCACCTATTTAATACAGTTCATCTTCACCTTGAGCAAAACCTATGGGAGAACGGAAATAATAGCTATAACAAGAGTTAAGGCTTCTATATTCAAAAGAGTTGTTCTATGTGAAAGAGGGTATGAGTCCTCTTTTATAGATTTATGGTGCATTGGAGATTGAAACGGCTATAAGTGTATAGTGCATTGGAGATTGAGGAGATGTGGTGTAATTAGATAAGTGTGAGGTGTTTTTAAATAATGGTGGTTGGAATGATTAAATTTGTGGTGTGATGTATTTTATTAAATGTAAATTACTGAAGTGTTTTTAAGAACCTTTATGGGATTTTATGATTTTTAGTTGTTTTTTTTTTTATTAATTTCTTTCATACATAAGGTGTGTTTTATAATTTCTACATTTTCCCATTTCTTAATTGCATCATACAAGTAGAATGCCACACAAAAAATTAGAGATGAGATGAGGTTTGTCCATACAATATGACAATGGCGGTCTTTAATGCAGCTTAAACAAACAGCTTAGATAGGCAAGACTTAGAAATATTGATCATTGGGCCACTTGACTTCAATGCACCATATCAAGGGATCAATAGGTTGGTTTGATTGGTTGATAAGTTGGTTGATATGTTTATTATCATAAGATTGATGAGAGAAGGATTTGGTATAGTATTTCCCTTGAAGTGACAACTTGTTGCCCCAACCATCCACCTCACTTAGCACAGAAAAATAATTAGTGATTGAAAACATAAAACAAATGACCATGTAATAAGGGAAGTTTATTTGGAGGATAGTGGCGTGTTTCCCTAGAAAAATGGAGGGGATAATATCTCAAGCAAAGTGCATGCAGGGGTGAAGTGGAACGTGGAAGGGGCGAAGCAGAGCGAATGAAGGGTAGAGCATGTAAGGGGGTGAGGCACGCGAGGAGCAAATCAAGCACAAGGGTAGAGCGTGTACAAGGGTGGGGCATGAGTGGGCTAGGTAGAGTGTATGAGAGATCTCAACGAAGTGTGTAAGGGGCATAACACATGTGGGGCAGAGCTGCGCACACAGGGTAATATATGTGGTTAAATTTATTGGTGTGTGGGTGTTTGAAAGGGGGTGGTTGGTTTCATGGATGACTGACCTAGGTGTAGGGAGGTTGGGGTGACCGACCCATGTTTTTCGTATTTTATAATAAGGGGAAGGAGTTGGTTGCGTATGGCGGTTGATGCTTTGAGAGGGGAGAATCAAGCACGACCTCACCGCATCAGTAGCTTGTTTTGCATGTTGGTTGTTTTATTTAAAATAAAGGAAAGTCTTAAAGTGAGTGACCAGGGTGTTGGTTGCACATTCAACCGACCATTTTTTAAAACTAATTTTGTATAAGGGTCAATTGCACATGCGACCATCCCTTGAGTCCCTATGTTTATGTGTTGAAAGAAGAAAAATGAGAAGAGATTATGCAAGGATGAGGAAGGCGAGAAGGAAAGTCATCTTTGCGGCTTGGTGGAGAGGAGGATATGGTAAAGGAAGGGAAACAAAAGAGAGGAAGACAAAGAGAGAAGTAGGGAGGGAATGAAGGAGAGTAGGAAGATAAAAGAAGTGGGTTGTGGGAGGGACCGGTTGGGAAGAGTGTGGGAGGAGAAGAGAGGGAGGTCTGGTGGGAGATAAATGAGTAGAGAGATAAGGGTGAAGGGGATGTAGGGAGAGAGATCACGATGGCGACCGATGGGTACATGAGGAAATCATGTGTGTGTCTAATGCTTTGGTGGTTTGGGAGGAGAGGAGGGAGGAAGGGACAAAGTAGGGGCATCATAAGCACGATCAAGCACTAGAGGAAGGGCGGTCGAGTGAAGTGAGTGAAGGGGAGGGATGAATCAAGAAGTTGCAGGCGGATGGTGCACATAGTGTAGAACCAAGCCAAGGGGAAGTGCGGTGGAACATGCTAAGGTGCTTGGAGGCAACGTGTTGGAGGGAGTGTATAGGGAAGGGAACCCTAGCAGATTGGGAAGAAGGTGAACTATGACATGGCATTGCGAGGAAATGCAATAGAGTGTATACATAGGGTAGGTTTCCTAGTGCTAGGTAGAAAAGTAAACAATGGAGCATGAAAAAGTGTGACATGACAGGGGAAGAACAAAAAGTCACCCTAGGGCACACATAGGGTAAGTCACCCTACCAACTAGACGAATAGGGGAAGCACGAAAAAGTGTGACATGACATTGGGAGACAAAGTGGCAAAGGGTGCGCATAGGGCAGTCACCCTTGTGACTAAGCAAAAGGGGTAATGTAGTGGAACACAAAATGGCATGGCATAACACCAAAGAGTGTGGGTGAGAAATTCACACGCATGACTAAGTAAATGACTGATCGTGTCCCCCTATCGACCATATTGCGAGAAGGTGAAGATGTTTAGATGAGGAAATTAATTAACAAATTAAATTAATATATCATAATAACCATTAATAAAAATGTCTAAACCATGCAATAAATAAATAAATACACTTTGTGTGGAAAATCCTGAGGGGTAAAAATCACGGTGAAAAAGATATTCAATTAATGTGAGAAACATGTTTTACAATCCAAGAAATCTCCCTCCTCACTTCTCTCCACCAATCCACCATGTGAATTAAATGATCATGCCACATGATCATATTTATTTGACCCCACGGGTCATGAACCATTAAGTGACGGGTTGTGACTTTATAAAAAAGCACCTCGATTTAAATATTGATTAATAATAATCAATTAACCATAAAATCATAGTTTATATTAAATAATTAATAATATAAATATTCTGAATTATTTAATTATAAACTAAGGTTTATACTAACACTTAATATTATGTTTTAAAACTCCCCTTAATATTAAGTGGGGAACATATATCAACATTACTTGTTTATACAACAAGATTTACAAATCCATAAACCATGGTGAAGGTTTAGGATAACATATCACATTTGAAGGATTTTACACCTTCATCATGTTCATCTTACCTTTCTTGGTACAAAAAAGAATTTGGAATCCATAAATCAGTAGTGAATGATTTAGGCTAAGCATGATTTGTGAGACTACATCTCACGAGCTTTCTCATGGAAAAATATCAACAACATCTTTATGAGTCTTTTATAACATAAGGACCTCCTTTACAACAGATGCAACACATTGGATTGTACACCATAAACTTAGAGTGACAAGTTTACAAATATCATAAAAAGATCTTTTTACAATGCTTTACAATGGAGAAGTATAGAGGAGAAGGAGATAACAACCGGTGACCATTAGGAGGTGGCATTGCCATGCACACTCCCCTTCAATGGAAACTTTGAAAGGTTGAGCATTGCATGAAACTTGCAGAATTTTATAGCACACAATGGCTTTGTAAACATATCTACAACTTGATCTTCATTCAGGAAGTACTAGAGATCTATATCATCCATAGAGAACCTTCTCTTGATAAAATGCATATGAACCTCTATATGCTTTGTTCTCTGATGTTGAACTGGATTCTTAGCAAGATAAATGCAACTCTAGCTATCACATAGAAGAGAGTACTTCATTTAGCTTCCATGTGTATCTCTTCCAACATCTACTTTTAGCCACATGGCTTCTTTCACTTGCTTCCATTGCACTTCTATACTCTTGCCTCAATAGAAGAAATGGAGATTGTTGGTTACTTTTTACTTGCTCCAAGTAATGGCACATGTACCAAAAACTTGAACACATATCCAATTGTATATTTTATATCTAACACAACATCAACATGGTTAGAGTCACAATATCCATATAAACATCATAATAAGCATAATATAAATCATTATTGATTTCATTTTTAACCATATATAAAACTTACATTGATAGGTTAAAAAAAGTTGTATAACTTAAATAACAATATGCTTAACTAACCATGTTATATTACCAATATGTTGAACAATTTCAACATATTAATCTTGTAAAATATATATTAGATGCAATCAATATTGACATCTCCAATACAAACACAAAGGTGTCCCAAATGTCATTCGATATGCATATAATAATATTTTTATTAATCACATACTAATTTAAAAATTAGAAATGTTTTATCAACAACATATATGATATATATCTTCATTATCTATTTTAAGCCTTTTTAAATATGATAAGACTTATAGATAACACATTTGAAAAACACGACCAAATCATGCAAGAATAATCATAGCATACACTGAAACAAAAGATCCTCTAATAATACTGATGGACAAATTCCATGGATTATGTGGAGTTTTGATTCAAAAATGACCGAGGAAGGGTTTTTGGTGATAGCTTACCATGTAAGCACCCTTCACACATTTCATGAAAGATAGGAGGCATATTTAAGCCGAGACATGTCATACATGCTCCTAAAAAATGATCTTAGTCTTTCATTCCAAAATTTGAACAACACTTCTATTTTTGAATAAACAACTAAGAAGTCTGAAGCAAAACCTTTAAACACATATAAGTCATTCTTTTGTATGCTTTCAACTATAGTGATATTAAGTTCATTTTTAATAAACCATTTATCTTTCAACAATATTACACTATAGTTATTATGAGTTAACTGTGAATGAAAGAAAATTCTTTTTCAATTCAATACCATACACAAAAAAAAATATTTGATTTTCATTAGTAGTGACAAATGTAGTTTATAGAGTTACTACATTAGATCTATGATTATTCTCTTCATTCTCGTTTTGATTTTGATCTAGTTTATTCCATTTTTTTTTTTGAAATTTGTTTTTTTTGACTCTATAGTCTTCTTTCTTATGACCAAATTTACCACAGTTATGACATTTACCATCAAAACTTACTCTTAAGTTTCCAGGTTTCTTATCTTTATTAGGGGTTTAAAAGATGATTTTTTATTCTTGTTGAATCTAGACGGATTGTTCTTAGATTTTTGTGCGAGAAGTGCTGAGTGACATTCTCTTTTGAATCAAAATTAGTCATAACCTACTCTTCCTAGATTATAAGAGCACTCGAGTTTGCAAATCAGGATGTCTTGCTCAGTTTGGTATTTAGAATTCAAGATTGAAATGAAATTCCTAAATCTTTCATGTATGTTCAATTGAATAATGAAATACAATAATTTATCTTGAATTAAATTGCAATTACACCCATCCAACTGAGATTTAATATTTTAAATTTTGCTAAAAATTTGATTACCTTTTCATCTCCCTTCATGGGAGTCATCATCAATTCTAGAATCAACTTTATAATTTTTGATAATTATGTACCTTCATGTATTGATTCTAGTTGCGTCCAAGCTTCACTCGACTTTCTTGATTCCCAATGTGAAGAAGGAATTCATCCTACACACTCCGTAATATAATGGTCTTTGCTTCTTGCACGATCTCGTTGATATGCGCACTACATTGTTTGTTGTCCGCTTCTCTGTCAATGGTCAAATCTTTCTTTGTATCGCTCACAAACATCCAGAGCTTGCGAGCCATGAATTACGCCTTCAATCTTATCTTCCAGATGTTGTAATTAGATCCATTCAACATCTACAATTTGTCAATTGTAAAATGATTAGATCCTATTTTACTTTAAACAATTTCAACAAATGAGAACAAGGTTTTTAGTAATAGCGGTTTAAAATTCCCCTTATCATTGTTCAAATTATGTCAGTCATATTTCGATGGATTTTCCTTATTCATGTCAAAATTAGACCTGTCAAACAAATATTCTAGACACAAAACATATTAGTTTGACTATAAGGCAAATTTGTTGAAATGTAAGTGATTTTTTTTAGTTTTGCAAGAAAAATGACTTACTTGATCGTCGTAAAAAATGCATTATTTCTCATTCATATTAAATTATCAAAACCTTCCTCATCTAATACAAAACCAAACTTTTAAAAAAATCAATAAGATAGGAAAAAATAATAATATGGACTATTTTTAAAAAAATGGTACCATTTAATCCATTTGTTGAAAATATTCATGCCATACCCATCCGGTGTAGACTCCTGGGGCTTCCTCTACATCTTTGGGATGATGAAATCCTCATTCACATTGCCAAATCGATTGGTTCACCTATTAGCTGGATGGGCCCACGAGAAATAGGTCTAGGCTGGGCATTTTCTCGGTTACGTGTCTCCATAGAAATGGATCAAGAGCTCCCCAATAACATTGTTCTCGCAATCAAATTTGGAGAATGGAATCATCAAATCGAATATGAAGCTTTCGGATTAATGTAGAAATGCCACATATTAGGCATTTTGCCAAGAAATGTCCTAATCAAATTTGAGATAATCATAGATAAAGAGCTTTCGATTTACGATGTAGCAGCCACATATTAGGGCATTTTGCCAGAAATAAACAAACAGGTTCAAAAGGAAGATTTCTCGGCATTCCAAGATCAACTAAGATAAGGTAGAGAGTAGATTTCTGAACTAGCTATGAAAATATTTTGGAGAGGCATTCCAAACTAAAAGAGAGAAAAAAGGATTTAAGGCAAAGAGACCACTTGGTTTCTGACTTTGGAAACCCAAGAAGGCGATTGAGTCTCAACAAGAATTAGATCTGGGTCCGAATGAGGAAGAAAACAAAAGGGAGCTATCACCGGATTCAAGATCTTGAACTCTTTGACTCCAAATCCGGTAAAGCTGAACATGGAGGTTGATGAAGAAAATGAAAAAGTTAACATTTCTCTCTCATACATGGAAGAAGAGGAAGACAAAATCAGTGCCCATCAAGAGCTGCTAAGGAGCAGCTCTTTGGAGAATCTAAAAATGAGACAGGAAAAAGATAAAGAGGATCTAGAATCCATTGCATGAGATCTAAACCAAGAGAAAGAGGACACAGATGGGGAGGAGCTGACTCCTAAAATGGATAAGCGGTGTATTAACACAGAAAGGAGGATGGGGAAATTACCCCAATTAGTAAGGAAAATGATTGTGATAATGATGGATTCATCTTAGTGAAAAGAAAGAAAAGAGGTTCAAAAATCCTGGAAGAAAAGCAGCTTGGAAGCTGGGAAGCTTCCACCTCAAGAATCACAAGGGCCACTGCTAGAAGAACTGTCAAATTTTGGAGTAACCTTTAGAAAAGGCAGGCCATCTAAGAGAGAAGCAAGAGAAAAAGAGACTGAAAAAGAAATTGCAGATGGTACATAGAGAATTCTGAGCCATCCGGCAAATGCATCTCCAAATTTTTTTTAATGAAGGTTATTTCTTGGAATGTCAGAGGCCTCAATGGAGGGCCTAAGCAAAGAATTCTTAAGGAAATTAAAAGAGCAAACAAACCCAACATTCTTCTCATTCAAGAAACTAAAATGAAAAGTAAAGCAATTGAAGACTTCAAAAGACATTTTTGGCGAATTGCCTTTCTTTGCTGTGTTGACTCTCGAAGGGCTTACGGAGGATTAGCAATCTTTTGGGACACAAAGATGGTTGACGGTAAGGTACTCTCCTCAACCCATAATCATTTAGCTATTATCTTTAAAAGCCTTGAAAATAATCATAGCTGGATCTGTCTAATATTTATGCACCCAATCTGCTACTTGGTAAAAGAAGTTTATGGAAAGAGTTAACCTTGTTCCGAAGCAAGGTCGAGAACATGAACTGGTTGGTTATGGGAGACTTCAATACTCCTTTGAATCCAAGAGAAAAGTTTGGAGGAAGTTTTGAATTCTCCCTTGGTATGGAAGAATTTGCAGACTTCATCTCGACTCTTAATCTTATGGACATAGAGCTTCATGGCAATCAATTTACATGGTCCAACAGAAGATTAGGAGAGAGCTTAACTCAGGTTAAACTTGACAGAGCTCTTATTTCTGCAAATTGGATCCTGGATCGAGAATTTCCATCTTTCTACTCTCCCCGAGCGGGATCCGATCATAATCAATAGTCCTCAATTTCTTCAATTGGACAAAACCTTTTCATGGTAATTTCAAATTTGAGAAAATGTGGTTCGAACATGAAGACATTCTGACGGAATTAAAGAGTGGTGGGTTTGGGAAGGCACAGGGGCGACCCAATTCGAGGCTTCTTCAAGTTAAAGAATGTTAAACAAAAAGTTAGAATATGGAATAAAGAGGTTTTTGGAAACATTTTTGAAAAGAAGAAAGAACTTAAACAATTTAGAAGAGCTTGAGCTAAATGTCTCCATGAAAGGTATGACCACTAGAGGATCATCGGTGGGAAAAAAACTCCTATCATATCTACATAATATAAACAGCCATGAAGAAACCTTTTGGAGAATGAAATCTAGAGCCCTTTGGCTTAAGGATGGAGAGCAAAATACAAAATTCTTTCATTTGTCACCATCAATCATAGAGCTTGTAATGCAATTTTTAAGAGGTTGCTTTAAAGGAAATGGAAACATTACTAAGGATCCGAGGATATCAAAATAGAGGCGCTTAATTTTTACAAGAACCTCCTCACTGAAGATACCTCCTACAATGAACAAGTGGCCTCTTTCCTCTTAGACTCCATTCCTAATAATCTAATACCAGTGAGAGATTTAAAAGTCTTTCAAAAACTGTCACCATTGAGGAATTAAAAAAGGTTGTCTTTGCTTTAGAAGGGGATAAGGCTCCAAGGTCCAGATGGCTTCTTGGCTAACTTTTACCAAAGATTTTGGGAAATATGCTCGAAGATCTCTTGAAAGTTGTTAATGAATTTTACAGAATGGGAAATCTTATTAAAGAACTAAATAATACACACATTGTGCTTTCCCGAAAAAGTTGGATGCAAAAGACTTCAAAGATTTCAGGCCTATTAGTTTGGTTAATGTCATTTATAGGATCTTCACAAAGATTCTCACCACTAGAATGCAACCTATTCTCATGGAGATCATTTCTCAACAGCGAGCGGATTCTCATCCAGGGAAGAATTATCCAAGATGGAATTATCATGGTTCATAAAACTATACATTCTATGGATAAAAGTAAAAAGGCGGGATGGCCATCAATCTTGACATGCATAAAGCTTTTGACAGAGTCTCTGGAGATTCATGGATGAGGTCCTATCCAAATTTGGCTTTCAAAGCAAATTCAAAAATCATCCACTCTTGTATCTCTACCTCTAGATTCTCTCGTGGTTGTTAATGGGGAACCCGTGGGTTTTTTTTTCTAGTAATAGAGGTATACGGCAAGGCGATCCAATCTCCCCTCTTTTATTCATTATTATGGTGACAGTTTAAGCAGATCTATTTCCAAAGCTATTGACATTGGCATGATAAAAGGCTTCCCTCAACTACTTGGTAATCATATCTCCTCTCATCGCCAGCTTTTGTTGATGACACTTTCTTGCTTCTAATGGCTTATATTATTGAGGCAAAGGCCATTAAAACTGCCCTTAGATTTTATGAGGAAGCCTCGGGATAGAAAGTTAATTTTGACAAAAGCTCTATTTACTTCTTCAATACTCCTGAGGAGAGGCAAAGAAAGATTGCTAATATTCTAGGATGCACTATTAATTCTCTACCAGCTACTTACTTAGGGTTACCTTTAAGTACTGGCAAGATTTCAGTGGAGGTATGGAATGATCTTATTAAGAGATTTCAAAGAAAGTTGGTGGCTAGAAAGGAGCCATTCTTTCAAGTGCAGGTAAGTGTCTTTTGGTTAAAAGCATGCTTCAAAATTTGCCTATTTACATACTATCAATGTTCAAAGCATGCCTACAGCTTGATGATGAACAGTATTGAGAAGATTCAAAAACACTTTCTGTGGCACGGTACTGAGGACAAATTCAGATATCATCTTGTGGCTTGGGAACAGGTTTGTAAACCTAAGAGACTAGGGGGGTTAGACATCAAAGATATAAAACATATGAGTACTTGCCCTTACTGAAATTAGGATGGAGACTTATAAAAGAGCATAGACCTTGGGCAAGAGCTGATTAAGATCAAATATCTTTCAAAACAAAACAATATTTCCTTCATTTATGATCAGTCCCTTCCCAGTGGTTCTATTTTTCTGAACAACCTTCTACGCAATGAGACACATCCTCTCTCGGGTGCAAATTGAAGCTTGGAGATGGGCAAAACATAAACTTTTGGGTGATAAGTGGACGGATTCTAACTGGATCTCTGCTTATGATCATATTAAAGACAACTTAATTGCAAAGTATGGACACAAAATCCAGGGGTACATTGAGAGGGATGGAAACAAAAGAAAATGGAAGCAGCTAAAAGTGGAGAATGATAATATTCAGGCTGATATTATATCTCTCCAGAATCAGCTTTCCCTAATCCATATAAGTAATCAAAATCTTAAAGATGAGCTCATCTGGAAAGATTCTTTTGATGGGGAGTACACTGTTAAATCAGGATATAATTCTTTCTTTACATCCATGGAAAGCAAAATTAAGTGGCACAAGTTGTGGATGCCGGAGCTAACCCCTAGAGTGAACTTCTTTTGGTGGCTAATTATTAATGGCAAGATCCTAACTAATGACAACCTCATCAAGAAGGGATTTATCATGCCGAATAGATGTTGCATGTGTTAGCAAGAGGCTGAAGATATAAAGCATTTATTCCTCCATTGTGAGATTGCTTCCAAAATTTGGCAGCTTGTTTTTGCAAAATTCAATCTGAGATGGATTTTTCCCCTTACCTGCCTTCAGGCTTGGGAGCAATGGAGCTCTCCGTTTAAACATTGCATGGTGAAAAGGCTATGGCAACTTGTTCTGCCCCACACTATGTGGAGAATCTGGAAGGCTCGTAATGATAGTATTTTTAGAAACAATAGATGGCTTGTAGAAAAGTTTATAAGGAAATTATCATTGTTGTGCAAGATAATATTGCTAGATTTAAACCCCCTAAAAATAGACTCTACCCGAAGAATGAAGAATGCATTCTGACTGAATGGAATATTGCCACTGTCAATAGAAATAACAATGGTACTGACAGAAACACATTCCGATGGATTAAACCCCCCACTGATTGGCACAAGTTAAATTTTGATGGGGCCTCTAAGGGCAATTCGGGTGACTCTGGAGGAGGGGGAATCATCAGGGATCAAAGAGGTTGTTATGTTGCTACTTTTTCTAGGAGAATGGGCAGACAGACTAATCATTATTCCGAAGCCATGGTAGCTCTTTGGGGTATTAGACTTGCCAGAGATTGTAATATTCCAAATATCATAATTGAAGGTGATTCTCTAAATATTATCAATCTTCTGAATAAAAAGAAACACCCCAGCTGGTCTATCAGGGATTATATTGAGGAAGCTATTGATATATGCAAAAGCTTTGAAAATGTCCAAATCACCCACACCTACCGGGAAGGAAATAGGGTTGCTGACAGTTTGGCTAACTTCGGTGTTAATAATTCCTTTCAAACTTGGATTGGGGGACGTTACGCCCGCTCATGTCGATAAAGCCATTATCATTGATCTACATGGCAGTGGTGAAAATCATAACTAACTTGTTATATTTTAGATGCTAATGTGCGATCCCCAAGTACATGATGATGACATCACAAAATATTTGGATGATTATTGCGATCTCATGCGGGCTGGATTGTCATCATTTCTTGGCATGGGAGGAAAGCCGAGGAGCGGGGCATAATAACAAGTGTAGCATAATAATTAAACCGGCTTTCACGGAAGGAAAGATTCAAATACAAAATCAAAGTTCGGCCTGTCTCGCATATCATTGGTAGCTATTTTACCGTTGAAAACAGGAAAGGAGTAGAGGAAACATGGGGGCCGCCATGCAAAAACCGAACCGACCCACAATCCCGAGTGGAAAGAGAACACGGAGCTTTGGGATTACTCCAAATCGGGGGGTCTGTCTAATTTCATTGAAAGGATTCAAGGCTTCACCAAGACATCTCTATCAAATTCGCCAAGGGTTGGAAGAATAGAATAGTCAAATATAGTAACATGAAAATGGAAATCACGGAAGAGCTTATAGCTCGATCACGGGCCTCGGCACTGGAAGGCACAAAATTCTTCAATAAGAAGGTAGACAGGAGGTGGAAACCAAGAAATTTCTGAAGAGGGGGAGAATCTTGAGTTCGTGACTCATGGCCTCAAGGTGGCGTCGATCCACGAACCTTTTGATGAACTCGCCAAAATGGTGGTAAGGTATGTTACACTTGAAGGAAGATATGTGACTATACCTCATAAGCATCGATTTTTCAATCATTTTCGTAGAAATAACATTATCAGCTTTCCTCACTATTTGATTAACTCTCTGGAGAAATCTATAAGGGAAGTTCAAAGAAACTTTAGGGCTGTCCCTTTGCACTGGGCCTTATCCTCTTGATTCACCGCCATTTCTCCAGCCTGCCCCCGTGAATCCTAGCCCACCTCCCTCCTCCATACCTCCACCTTTGCCCACACTACTCCCACTCCCCCTGCTAAAAGAAAGAATGAAGATGTTGACTCCAAAGAAGAAAAGCAAAAGCCTCAAAGCTAAAATCCCCTGCTTCCCAACGAGTCCTAAGGAGTCACAAAGACTTGGAACTAGCTAAAAACCTCCTACATATTAGCAAGCCGGTGGAGGAGCCCAAAGAGGAGGAATTGTTGGATAGGGTGGACAGATTAGAGAAGGAGATACAAGAGCTCAAAGGGGCTATAAAAAACATGGAAAGAGCAAAGGGTAAAAGGATCCTTCAAAGTGAGGAGGAAGAGGGGGTTATTGGTGAAGTCTTCAAGAAACTTCAGTCCTTAGATGGCAGATTGGGGAATGCTAAAAGCCGCAATGACTGCATATTGTCTTCCCTCAAAAGCATTTATAATTTCATTGAACAACATGTCCACAGTGTTTGTAGTTTAAGTGGGATTAATGAGGACATATGGGGCCCTAAAGAGAAAAGGGACATTGCAATTGCCCAAGTAGATTTGCAAGACTCCTCTCAGGCCACTGCCATTGCCTTCTTCATGTCACTGCAGGCTATCAAGACCAAAATTGACAGAGCCATCAAGTAATGGGCTGTTGTGATGCTATTTTTTACTGCATGCGATGTGGTCTGCATCATCGGGCGGTTACGAGCTGTTTTTTTAGCGGAGCTCTTTATGTTCCTTTCTCTTTTGGTTTCTTTTTGATCTTTCCTTCTTTTCTCTGGATCTTTGTACGTTTTGATCCTTTTTTCACATATATTGTAATATTTGGCCGTTGAGCCTTCCTTGGTTATTGTTTTTTGCCCTTCTCTCGGGCTGCTTTCTCATCTTTACTATCTCGGCTTTTGAGCCCTTTTGTATACATGGTATAATACCTTCAAAACTATTTGCCCTTAATAAAAAAAAAAAAAAATCAATAAGAAAAAAATTAATAATTTGATTAAAAAAGAAAGAAAAAAAATATATATATATATATATATATATATGTGTATATAAAAATAATGGTGGAGCTTAGCTCAATTATGTATGATTTAGATCATTAGCTCTTAGAGTTGATTTTATCAACTCGACAACTAGTCACTTTGCTTGTCACAATTCTTAACCAACTTCAATGCAACCGAGCTCAACAACTCCCCAAATAACCTCACAATATTCACCTTATCCACTAATTCTCCACGGATGAGTCTAACATGTTGAACCCACGAGCCACACGAGCGATTCACGGCTAAATCGAGGGGATATCAAACAAAACATAGCCAATTTGTGAAGTCACATTGTTACTTGCCACTTAGTGGGTTTAAAACTCTTTATCGCATGACCAAAACAAATGAATGTAGGACTAAAGTCCCCGTGTAAAATGTTGGTATGTGTGAATTACCTCATCACCACTCGGGGTCTTGTCCACATCACGTGGTGAGTCATCTCGCTTAGCGAGATCATAGGTATTAGGATTTATATAACACATGGTAGATTCCATCATAGAATCTTTCATTGTCATATGTTTTAGTGGCGTCATAAGAGTTACATTTCCTATTTGGAATTGTAACTCATCTTTCCTTCTGAAGGGAATGATTTTCTAGGATTCTCTAGCTTCCACACTTCATTTTTATCACTCCACACTTTTTCTTGTCTCTTGGCACGATCTTCACCATCGATCTACATGGTTGTCAACTATGCATCTCTTATCTACTTTGTGTTATTGATTATTCACTCAACAACATAAAGTGGGGAAAATGTAGACACTAAATCACACACTTTTGGTACATTTCTAGGTCTTGATCACATACCACTATTCATATGATTCATAAACGAAACGTACTAATTGACTATTGTCTTTTTCCTCTTTGCTTTCTTTATGGTTTCCTTCTTAGTCTTACACACCCTACTACCCAAGTATGAATTTTGATACTTCAGCTTTTACGAGTCTAGGACACTATGCACTCGGGCGCCCTCATCCCTACAAGCTCTAAGGCGCCCCAGGCCCCTTTCTATCTTGGTCACCTCTTCTAGTGTTGGTCATTGTATTTTTATTATGGGTCGACCTTTTAGTGGCTAATTACAAACTTCAAACTTCACACAAGAATCATATAAATACAAAGCTATGTGACCATGATAAATGACCAAGCACCAAACATCTACTACCATCATCTAAGGTTGCATCTAAGAGCATCAAAGCATCCATCTAGCTATCATTCAAGGGACAAGGGACTGCATTCTTCTACATACACTTCATAGGAGGGGAAGTTCATTTTTCCATGCACACATCTATTTACATCTTCTACATCTAGCTATTGCTCGTTATTCAAGTGTGTCTAGCACAAGAGCCACCTAGGGCACGATTCTACACACACACACACACACACACACACACACACGCACTACATAGAGTCTCGAAAACTGTAGTCCAAGCAAGACCACTCGGATCATAAGTTCACTTAGTTGGGTGACCTTTAGGGTCATTCTAACTCCCCATTTGCATCTTTTTTGTTTTAGGATTTGATGTGTTTTGGGGTTTCGTAGGTTCTCTTTCTCTTTTCAAGTTTCAAAGAACTCGAGAAAATCAACCAAACACACACAGTGACTAAAAAACATTTAGTGGACATCTTGTAACACTATAAAATTTAGATTTTGACCATTTTCCCGTGATATGCTCCTAGAGGAGGTCTCTGAACTGCCTAGACGTCCCCCTAACCAAATCCAGGACAAATCCTACGGTTACACAATTTTTCTCGAGCTCGGTTGCGATACTTCCCTCTTCTCGGTCATCGGTTCTTGAGCTCGACACATCTAGGATTATTTGTGAATCAGCTAAGTCTCATTCACTCTCTCTTGCACTTAGGGATTTAAATTTAATTTCTTATTTCTTAGGTCATATCAACATCTCATTGCTTTATTTATCAATTGCTAAATTGCAATATAGGGTTTAGCATAAATATTTTATTTTTGTTAACTAATTTGGTGAACTTGTCCATTCAAACCCTACCTTTTGAGTATGTATTCTTCTTCTCAATTTATGGATTAATCGTCACATCCTTCTTTCACTCCAACTAGGTTTTCTAGAATAGTTACTTATGTTACTAATTTTATGCAAGTTTTTACTCAAAGATCCTCATCGCTTTATTACACATATGGTTAATTCAACTATAAATGTAGTCACCACTCACCCCACTCTTCCGCTTATGGCTCCACCCATTTCTATCCCACCACATATCACTTCTACAACTACTTAAACTACTTCTAAGTTTTATGATATCATAGAGCAACTTAAGAATATCTTTGGCCAAAATATCACTCGACTTATTGCCTGCATATACACCTGATTTTCTTCAAACTTTAGAGGTTTCCTTAGGTCTATTCACGTTGAAAGCAATAATTCTTCAGAGATTTCGCACATCTTATTCAATATCTCAAAAATTTACCGCATGCTATATCATTTAATGATGAGGACATATCACCATTTGTTATTGATAATCCATGTGCACATCTACTTATCACGATATCATTGGCACCACTTGTATCAAGTGTTTCCTCATTAACAATGGATCCATTGTTAATCTATGTGCTCACTCTCTCTTAAAGCAACTCGGCAATTACTGATAATATCATCGCTAAAAATTCCACTCTCATTCGTAGTTATGATTCCACTACTCGCTCATGCCTATGCACTATCACATTACCTATACAAGTTGGGCCTAAGGTTGTTCCTACGATATTATTTGTTATTAATAATTCATTGTAGTTTATTCTATTTTTGTGTAGGCCTTAGATTCACAAAATACATGTTGTCTCATCTACTATCCATCGGTGTGTCAAATTCTCACATGATGGCTATGAACATACCATTACTACTAATCCTAATCCATTCAAGTTCTACCATCATATTTCTTTATTATGTACTATCCTTCCTTTGCATCCTATTCTATATTCCATATCACATTGATACATACGATATTGGTCGAGTCTAGTGCTTCACATCCTCCTTTCACCACCACAAGCATTGTGTTTATCTCCACTCATATTACTAGTATCATTTCACCCACCATGTCGCTCAAGTTACGATTGTCATTCCGCCTAGTGATACTCCTCTCATTCCTCTATCTAGCACCATTCCTACGATACCCGTGGATGATACTATATTAATTAAGGATGTCAACACTAATGATTTTGATGATGAGTTTGATTTCGTAGATCTTAGTGATGACACATTACACAATCTTAACTTCACTCCTATTGATATCGATGAGTCATATTTCAATGATACTTTTGTTACTGATATGTCCTAGCGAATATCAATTCAAAACACCCCCTCCTACTAATGCTATGGTACTTTATCGGGGTATTTCCATACACTAGACGTTGTACCAACTTCCTCATCTTCTCATGAGAAACCCGCATCGCGCTCCCTCCTTTCACATGTACTCTTTTCATGAATAACTCTTATTGGCATCATACTCCATTTGATCCCGCTTGCTCTAAAACTGTTTGCACATATGATGGCTTGGCTCGATTTGGATTCACACTAGAGGATCTCATCCCTCCGTCTTTTTCTCCTCATTTATATTATGGCAATGTTCACATTACACTACTTATGGTCTTCATTTTTTCCACTTATCAATATTTTATGTATGTATTCTCGAACTTCTCCACTCACTCTAGGGCATTCTTGGCTTGATCATATTGGTGGCACTTTGGATCCTAATCATGTCGATATCTCATTCCTTATGCCTTTCGCCACATTTTTATTTACAATGATTCATTCCTCGGATATTCACAAAATCTCACTCACTTTGGTATTCACATGGATTTCCACCAACACCCTTCACGATGAAGAATACACCATGGGCATGTACAATCTACACCGCAATGACTCCTTACTTGATCAACCCCATATTATTTTTACCAAGTCTCGGAGGCATCTCCATATGGTTTTGAGCATGACAATTATGATCTCTTATACGATGTTACTTGATCATTCTCATCATCATACACTTGGGAGGCATTACGCTTACTCTCTCCCCCTCTAGCATAGTCAAGTGTCTTGCATTTCTCTTGGTTCACTTTACACTTTGCATTTAGTCTTTCACAAAAATCTTACGCATCTTGATACACTTGTATCGTCATTACCCTATGATGCACTCTCATGCTACGGTTCACACTTGACTATTGAGGGCATACTACATTCATGAACCTCACATCATTGCATGCTTCACATTGTGCACATTCATCACATCTCTTTCTAGCAGCTCCTATCACACATTATACACACTTTGCACGCTATACATTCACAATATCTCTTTCTCGCATCTATTATCACACATTTCACTTATTTCTTGATTACGCACTCTAGTTTCACTTGTTCATACTGATCCGCTGAGGGTCTCAATATGAAATGAACCTCGCCACACTCACTCTACTCTCTTCACGCTCACACCTCTCTAGTGCACAATAAACCATTTCACAATCACACACTCTTATTTTATGGTTCATTCTCGACTACCAAGGGGTATTTTATAAATTACCCTCACTTGTATGCATTCTCATTAAAATTATCTCGGGGGCATGTTGATCCTATCACACTCACTTTTCATTCCATTCCATTCACATCCACAACATACTACATATCTTGGTCACATTTACTCTTGCTTTCTTATGCTTATATGTACACTTTGTTATACATGCTAGACAGATATTTGTTATGTCATTATATTTCTATGTACACATGCGCATTCACTTGCCTTCTAGTTGTGAATTCAGCCTTTACATAGAGATCATTACACGTAGCATGGATGTTTAGCACTCGCCTATTACCATCCTGAATGGCTCATAGGGGCATCTACTTTCGTACTCATCACAGGTGTTATTGTTTTGATTCATACTACTTCCTATTCATACTAGCACACTTTCTTATATTGGATCATACATGCTTTGACATAATTTTTATCTTTCTAACATGCTAATGGGTGCTTCATGTGCAACATTTGTCTTGCAAGTCTATTTTCCACCATGATTGTCTACTTTTTTTTTTCTATTACCTTCCATTGTTTTCCATTGTATGTCATTGTTTGTGGGATTTTCCCTATGTCTTTTTATTCACTATTTGTGTGGCTTTGTTCGTTTCAACCATGACTATGTTGTGACATTGTGAGTAATGTCCCATGTTTGAAACCCACTTTTTCGTGGTCTACTTTTTCTTCTTGCGTGCTAGCTTACACATTGTTTTCTATATGTGTGTTTATCTTGCTTGTACTAACACATGTTTCCAGCCACTTTGTTTGTGTGTGCCTTGGTTTCTACCAAGCACATTCCCTCCCCTGCAAGGGCATCAATTATAGTTCAACATACGGTCCTTCTTTATGTTGCATTCTCCTCAAATGCATGTGCACCTAAACAAGGGGGCATCATTGGGTGAATCATTCACCCCATACATTAGTTCACATTCACAAGACAACACATGCTTCAAGATGACAACACAATCTTTGGTCTTAAACGACCCGAACTCGACTTGGGTCTTGAACACAACACAGACACACCAGCACCTGGACATAGACATGAGCGCTTGGATGCCCTTGACCCTTCCTAGGTGCTTATAACCATGGCGATTACACATTTTTTCTCGATCAACATAGTTTTGACATTTTACATAGTGGTTTTCAAGTATAGGCATTGTCCTCTAGTAATCATCATGCATGCTTTTTCCTTTTTATATTTATGCGTTAGATCAAACTAGATCTAAATGGATCGTATTTGAGCACACAATCTGTAGTAGTGTATACATAGTCAAGAAGAAGTCAAAGGTTAGAGAATAACACTAGACCTTTCTCCCTACACTTCTTCTACCATGGCGTGATATCTCCCAAAAACTCATTCTTGACATGAGATCGCCTAAAAAAATTCTCCCACAACATTTTCAAGATCCTTTCTACACTCTTCACTCATCACGGATCAGGTGCACATGTTCATTTTCACATTTTAGACAATTTTACATGCTTTTTACATATTTGGATCAAATTTATCACATACACGAATTTGACTACTCTTTTGCTCCCCTTTTGCAAGTCCATCCTTATGGGAAGAAAAATTCACATCCTTAAGCATCAATCAAAATCAACAAAAGGTACAACACGACATGGTACACTCATATGCTTCCACCCCTAGGGCCACTTCCTCTTTGTAGCTTCCATTGCTTCATTTTTAACACTCCACACTTTTTCTTCTCTCTTGGCACACTTTTTTCCATCGATCTACATGGTTATCAGTGCACATCTTTTATCTACTTTATGTTATCGAGTATTCTCTCAACAATATAAAGCGGGGAAAATATAGACACTAAATCATGCACTTTGGGCATATTTCTAGGTCTTGATCACATGTTACTATTCATATGATTCCTAAATGATAAAATTACTAATTGACCATTGTCTTTGGCCTCTTTGATTTCTTTCTGGTTTCCTTCTTGGTCTTACACACCCTATTGCCCATTTTGACTTTCAATACTTCAACTTTTCTAAGTCTGGACACCAACACCCAGCCAAGATGCTAGCACCGATGTGCCCTCGTCCCCTCTGGGTTCCCTTGACCTCTTTTTATCTTGTTCACCTCTTTTGGGCCTCTTCTAGCCGTTGGGCATCTTATTTTCTTATGGGTCATCCTTTTAGTGGTTAATTATGAAATTCAAACAAGGGAATCATATAAATACAAAGCTATGTGACCATAATAAATGACAAAACACTAAGCATCTACTACCATCACCTAAGGTTGTGTTTAATACAAGGATAATTTTAGTGGCGAATATTCGTAATATGGCAAAATTTTCATTTTAGGAAAATTTGAAAAGGTGATTTTTTCATAGCAGAAAGTCGTTGTCCTTGTTCACCTAAAATTTATAGTATATATTTTTTTGGGGTCGGCTTCACCTACATTTGAAAACATCTCCTATAAAAACCTAGGTGATTTTCGAGTAGTATACTACCACCAATACTTACCAACACCGTGAACTTACATACTCTAAGCACCAAAGCACAATACAGATTTGATTGTTGTTAGTAGTTTAGATTCGGGTGATAGATGATATTTTTGACGCGTGACAAATATTTTTCAAGACGAAGACGCGTGACTCATTGAATTTTCGACATGCGTGCGAAAAAAGGGGTTAGATGTTGACGTGTGCATTGAATTTGCCGACACGCAACAAGGAGGCATTGCAGTACACACAACTTAGTGAATTTTTTGATGCGTAACTCGGTTTCTTGTTACGCGCAACTCATTTTCCTCTTATGTGCGAATCATTTTTTCTCTAGTGACTTCGGTTTCCTCCTAACGCGTGACTTAGTGTTATACGACATGACATAATTTTCTTTGATGCGCATTATGCAACTTGGTTCTTTTGTTGACACACGACTCTGTTCAAAATAATGGAAGGTGCTAGTCCTCAGAATGTGAAGACCCAAAAAGTAACTAAGAAATCTCAGAAGTCCATGTTCAAGTATTTTGGAAACTCTATTGATATAGATAGCACAACTACTAGCAACCATATAGCTTCTATCAAAAAGAATCAAAATATTGATTGTGTGGAAGGTAATATCGAGGTGGACATGCATTCTACACAGTATCAACCAAATGACACCTATGATGATACCATGCCAGATCTTAAAGATATACTGTTGAGATTCCGATCCTGAAGATATTCTTCTTGTTGGGGTGCAACCAGAGTGCATCAAGATATCACACATACAAATACTCAGCAAAATGGAACACATAAATCAAATTCAAATTCTAGTTCACGAAAGAGGAAACCAGGTGATTGTGATATTGCTCAAAATTCTACTAAAAAAGTAAAACATTGAAAACGAACAAGAATATGTGGACCATTGGGAGGACATACAAGTTTGATTAGGCTGCCAAATTTTTCATTTATTAATCTATACAACCATCTAATTCAAAAGAGATCCCATCTGAATGTACATGTACAATATGTACGTGGAAATTGGGAAAACAACAAAAAATGCAAATGAAGCTAGACACTATAGAAAAACACTGTGGAAAAAAATATTCAACTATAACAGGGGATGGCCGAAAATCAAAAACACAAGTGGAAAATTAAAAAAAATGCATGCATGTTAAATACATAGTGGATTATAAAGCGAGTAGCAAAAAATGCGGAGACATCTCGTAGAAAGGGAGGAACGATCACATCGCAAATTGGTAAGATGAATCAAACAAATCTACATGTAAAACTCATACGAGTTTCTACTTTATTTCACATATTAAAGAAAGGAAGACCAATTTCAGATTTCCTCTATTTAAAATTTTTGTATCAATATAATGGAATGCCCAATGTACTTCGGTCTCATTGGTCTTAAAGTAGTGCATGGGAAATGGCAAAATGCCTTTCGATGATAGAAAAGGAAGATTTGAAAGAGAACATTAAAAATAAAAGTTTATCTCTCTTTCCATTGATGAAGTGATAAATAATCGACAACACCGCATGGGTATGTATCCACATCTATAGTTTAGAAAATCATATAAGGACACCTCATCTCTGGGTGTTTTGAAAATGGTTGAAAATTGTAATGCCGAAAACCTACATAAAATAGTTGTTTCTCATTTGAAAGATATTGTTGGAATGACCGATTAGGAAATTACTACAAAGTTGGTATGTGTCGAGTAGTTGGTGCATCAATCATGCAGGGGTCACCGTGTACGGGGGTGTTAGATTGCAAACAACAAAGTGGTCCCTTATATGCTAGCAATTCATTGTATGGTTCACCAAATGAATTTAGTGTAAAATGGTAAGCAACTATGAAAATGTTGCTAAAGTAGAAGACCTTATAAGAGAACTTCATGCCTATATGGAAAGCAGCCAAAGTGATTTCTTGAGTTCCATAAATTCACAATTAGAATTACATATGGTAAAAACTTTTGAAGGATGTTGAGACGAGATGGATCTCTTTATATGAACTCCGCATGTAGAGTTCGTGAGGAGTATCCTTCATTGGTTGGTTTCATGCACAAATATCATCATGAAGTTGATAGGCGAGGGACTTGTTGTTCTATTTAACTGATTTGGAGACATTGCTTACATTGGTTGGTATTCTTCCAATGTTGCAGGAGATCAATACACTAATGAAGCATGCACATGGGATATTAATCTATATTGTGGATTTTATACGGATGATAAAAATGGTATGTCAAAGTCTTGATGTCTTGTATTGTTCCCAAGATAGTTTTGATACACATATTTTCAAGAATTGGAAAGCTTTATTAGATCTTTAAAATCCCAATAACTATTTGATATTTAATATCCATGATCACCTCTACATCAATGTTAATGGGAGGGACATACCACTGCACATTTTGTAAAAACGTCAAGCTATTACAGGATCAAAATGAGAAGATGTTCTGTGACACGTAATCTCTTTGAGTCTGTTATAGTTGAAACAAGAATAAAGCTTTTAAAAATTTTAGAATCCTTATCATCAGAAATTAGAGAACGTTTCTCCAAAGATAAAATTATTGAAGCAATGGGTGTGATGAATCCTAATTTTTGGAATACTAAAGGTGGTCGTGCAAACTTTATAAGAAATCATTTCCATAAATCCATGGGTACAATAACGGAACATTTCACAAAGACTTCAGAGTTCAAGGGTATGGAAATCAAAGGTATACTTAACACGTTGATTTATTAAAGTTTCAATCAACAATTTTTGCAACAACAATGAGGAACCAATATAAAGATTTAGATGAACCTTCTAAAGTGTTGCTATTACAAGGTTGTGGCGAGGAATCTATAAAAGTTCTATCTTACAAGAAGACATCGAGTGAATATTTCAGATTATATGAGTTATGCCAAACAATGATTTTGGGGTCTCAGGAGGACGAAAGGGTTTTCAAAGTGCTTTATCATTTATAAAAGCAAAATTGAGAAACATGTTGGATAAAAATTTGGAAAGTTGCATGAGGTGTTATGTATCTTGTTACTCCATGGAAACCTTTCCTTTCGACAGAGTAATTACGCATTGGAATTCCCTTTCCAAAAGAAGAGGTGTGAATAATACAACTACAAGTACAATTGTTCCCAACAATGAGAGTGGAATTGGTGCATTGTCACACTCTATAGAAGAGAACATCAAGTTTGAAGAAGCTATTGATAATGGATTGTTTCAACTTTAAATAGGTATCTCCTTGACCTTACTTTTATTGTTTGTCACCTTACATTTTAACTGTGGTTATTTATTCAATTTCATATTAACTCTACAGATGCAAATATTGACTGAGGAGGCTTTTTATCAAATTTTGTTTCAGCTCTTGTTATCATTAAAGATGTTATAGGTATATATATTTACATTTATTTAAATACAATTATTTCATCTTTTTTTTTTAAAACATGGGTTGACATCCATCCGAGGAAGCTCGCACTTCTCGGGACTGACAATGTCAGGAAACTCACCCATCTATCTACTAATCCATTTCTCATGTTGATTTTTCTTAAATCAAAGATCTAGCACACTACGAAGGATGATTTCTCATTTTCCTTCCATATGCTTTTTCACAGCCATCTAAAACACAAGAGGTAACTTAAACCCTATCATATGACATTTCTTGATTTTTTACAATTATGTTTAATTTATTTTTATATTTGCGAAATGCTTTGATATATTGTTAAAACTTTGTGGGATAAAATCACACAATCAAATTTTACAAAGAGAGGAAGATTTTTCCATATTAAGATGTTTATTTCATAACACATTCCAAATTTTATACAATTCATCATCCACGATCGTGCTTGAAGCTAAATCTACGTCCACATAAAATTCATCATCATCCATATATATTTTAATGTCATCATCCACATCTAATGTCATCATATCATTATCATAATCCTGACACTCCAATTTTTTAAAAACAATTATCCATTATCATCATTCATCATCATCTATATCCATTCTAATGTCATCATATCATTACAAGTAGAGAGAAGAAGATTTTGAGAACTTTTAAATGTCTCTGTCGTACTACATTCCAAATTTTCTTAAAACAATTATCCATTATCATCATCTAGATTCCATGATCGTGCTTGAAGCTAAATCTACGTCCACATACAATTCATGATAATCCATATCTATGATTTTATTCTAATGTCATCATCCACATCTAATGCAATCATCATTACAAGTAGAGAAGATTCTGAGAAGGTTTAAATTTTAAGAAACTTGATACAGAGTATTAAGATGCTTGTGTCATACCATATTCCATATTTTCTTAAAACAAATAATTAACCATTATCATAACGCCATCACATTCAAATGAAACATAAACACCATATACAATCTAGAAATTCTATACATAATATATAGGAAGATATAAAATTAAAGATTATAAAGTATTTCAAATTTTCAAACGCCATCACATTCAAGTTTCAAATTTCAAATCCAGATAATAAATTTCAAATGCCATGACCATCACATTCAATGTTTCAAATTTTCAAATATAGATTATAAAGTATTTCAAACCCTCAATCAAGTTTCCACCCTCAATCATGAAATTTTTCAACCCTCAATTTTTGTACCCCTTTCCCCAATGGCTTCCACTCTTGTACTCCTTTCCCCAATGGCTTCTCCTCCTATACCCCTTTCCCCAATGGCTTGAATAACCCCGAGAACTAATCATATCTCCCATAGGATTGTCTAGATTCTTTACAATTCTTTGTTCTTCCTTTGTCGCATCTCCATGGGATAGAAAACTTGGATCTGCAGATTAATTTGGTTTTGAATAAAATTTTAGGGTCGAAGTTGTGCTCTTTAATTGTCCTCTTGAGGTATTGTTTTGTTTGTTAATCAAAACAATATTTTCCTTCAAATTCTTTCTCAAGCGGATAAACTTTTCTTCGTGGTTTCCAAGTGAACTTGGAAAACCTTTGCTTGACTCTTCAAATTTTCATATTTCAACTACACAAAAAAAGTGATCTCAATTAAACATATTTCTAAAATAAGAAAAGGTCAAATTAACAAAAAATATTGTTTAAGTGATAATACTTACAACCGCTCTATCTCTTTCGAATTTGTAATTGCTACCAAATCCTTGTCCTTAGACCATTTGTTAAAATATTCCCGGCTTCAAAGACTAATATTTTCCAATTTTTTAATGCTTTATCCAAAATTTCATCTTTATAGTTGTTATACGTGATAGTCCCACTTCTTACTTGGGTAAGTAAGGAATCCATCTTCGCAGGTTGATTCTGGACTGCAGCATATAAACTATCCCTTTGCCAATAATTTTCAAAATGACTTATTATCTCATTGATTAGTACTTTTTCCCTTTTCTCCCATTCTATGAGCTGACTGATATGAGGTACAATAAACTCATCGACATGGGATTGAAAATCATAACCAATTAAGTTCTCTAAAGGAAATGGTAGCAATTGTTCACCATTTGTATCTAAAGAAGATGATCTCATTTGGAGAGGTATGGGGCTTTCGGGTTGATCATCGACTGCTACTTGTTTCTACCTTTGGGTGGCTTGATCCTATTTGTGATAAAATAAATCAATATTCAAATAAATAAATCTAAAGTGAAATGTAATGAAAGTTGAATAAATTATGTTGAAATAGAAGTATACCTGCTGCCTTGAATCATCTCACATGTATTGAAAAATCAAGTTGGGTCATTGCTATCAATGCCCAAGTAATCTTCATCTAAAGTTATATTATTTAAAACCGATATGCCCGTTGCACTAGGCAAGCCACCAAGAGAGAGGGTTGGAATTTGAAATGAGGAGGCAATGTTTAGTGTCCCACTAGGGGCGGAGGAATTGGCATGTGTTTACCAATGTTCTTTTTTCTTGATCCTCTGGTTGGCATTTTGAATATTATTGGTGGAGGAGGGGGCGTGCCGCTGTCATATAGAAGGTGAAGGACTACAATGTGCTGAAAAGTTCAAGAAAAATCATATGAAAAATTGTTAAACTATGCAAAAACTATGAAATTATATGAAGTACTATTCAAAACTTGTACTAAAGCAATAAAATCATACCTTGTTATTGAGGGGTAGCTTGTCACGGTGCTTGAGGTGGCCATGTTGGAGTAGTAATTGGTGGTTTTTAAGATGTCTGATTGTTGGGATTGTTGATGTGGTTTTGAGAAGATCCATGCATGCGGTAGGCCGAGTGAGTTGGTGAAGACGGTTGACTTTGAGAAGCACGCGTATAGTCCAAAGTCCCTGCAATGTCAACAACAGTCGATTATATGTCAATTCAATATGGTAAAATTTAAATGGTAAATTGAAAATACAAAATGGGAATTTGTAAATAATAAATGTTAAGGTATTACTTCTCTGGCATTTAACGAATTCAAACGGTTGGCGGTTCAGAGATGAGTGAACTTCCATTTCAAATTGTGAATCTGCTCACGCCTTAGTGTGTTGTTGGCCTCTTCCTCTTGATGCCGATTTTTTTGAGGAAGGGCCTCCAAAAATATTCTCTGCAAACAATAAATATTTAATCAGATTCGAGATGAACATCTTGTTAGTCTAATGTCGAAATACAAAATTTATAGTTTATACCTATTGTTCTTGAAATGGAATTGACAAATTTGTCAACACCTCATCCATGCAAGTAGGAATTGGTTTGTCTTTTAAATTTAGAAGAGCCTCGTAATAAAGGCCAAGGAGATAGTTTGTGGAGTGAATGACTGGTTTTTCCAAAAGTGTTGCATTTGTAATGTCAATTTTTTTTTTTGGATAAAAAGGTGCACCAATCAAATTTTTGCTTTCTGATAGTTGCAAGAATGTATGCAATAGCCTAGTTTGGTATATCCATTTTTTGACCTTGAAAAACTATTCTGGCTTGAAAGAAGGAAATCATAGTGGCAAGAAAGTGGTGTGTAATTCCTTGCGTATCCACACCACGTCTGGATTTATTGACATGAGATGCAAATGCCAAAAAACCGTTGGAATTAATATCGATTTGAATTGTATCAAAATCGAAAATGAATACCAAATGAAAATTGAAAACAATTTACACTTACAATCAACATGGAAACCGAAATTTGATTTCGGTACTTCTTATCATCTTCGATGAGTTTTTCCTTCGTTGTAACAATGGGTAAATTTTTGAATGGGAGGCATGTTAACCGATGAATATCAGCTAGGTCAATACCAAATTGAAACATTTGACCATCGTCCACAGATGCGATAAAAAATGACCGTCCTCTATATTGTATGAGGAGAGAAGGTAGTTCATAATGTCATGGTCTATTTCAAAATGGGGCATCCTAACAAGCCCACCAAAGTCACATGCATCGAGCAAATCCTTGTATTCCGAATTCATTTGTAAAATTATCTGGATGTGGGGGCACAAAAAGTTCTTATAGAGTATCTTTCCCTTGGATAGGGCTTGTGGGTTGACTGGATTTTCCTCTTGATTTTTTTCTTGGGCTTGGGCTGCACTTGTAGTCGCCATTGTAGTTGTCCTTGAGCTTGATTGTACCTAACCTAGATTCCTATAAACAAGAAAATTCGGGATCCGGAAAGTGTAAACATGAAAATGACTGGTGGCAGGGTATTTATAGGACAAAATTAGGGTTTTAAAGCCTAAGATGCACGACAAAAGTTTCTTGACATGCGATAGGAAGGTTTCTATGTCGCGCGCATCAACAAAGCTTGTTGACACGTGGCGAGATTCTTCATATCGTGTAAATAAAGTTTCTTAATGCGCGTGATAGGAAGGTTTCTGTTGCGTCAACAAAGCTTGTTGACGCGCGAAATGAATCATTTTGTAGCGCATCAAAGAAACTTTGTTGACACGTGAAAGAAGACTCATGTCGCACATCAACAAGATTTGTTAATGCTTGATAGAAGGCTTTCTATCGCGTCATCAATAAACTTTGTTAATGCGCGATAGAAAGACTCTGTCGTATGTCAACAAGCTTTGTTAACACGTGACGGAAAAACCTTCCTATCACGCATCACCAATGTGTTAGTGTCATAGTCTCTCTCCTAAAAAGATAACGACAAAAATTTAGTTAATGAAAAAATGAAAAATTCACCTTTTAGTGAAACTAGTTCAAGGGATATTCGTCAAGTATTTTCCACCTCTCTTATTTCTAAGAGGTCTCTTAAAATGAACCTGGTTTAAGATCATTCCAAGAGTATCAAAGCATCCATCTAGCTATCATTTAAGGTATAAGGGACTTGCATTCTTACTGCATACACTTCATAGGAGGGGAAGCTCATTTTTCATGCACATATCTATTTACATCTTATACATCTAGATATTACTCACTATTCAAGTGTGTTTGGCACGAAAGCCACCTAGGGCACGATTCTACACACACACACAAAACTACATGGAGTTTGAAATGTAGTGCGAGTGTCTGATCGTAATTCACTCGGTCAGGTGATTGCTGGGGGTCATTCTAACTCCTCATTTGCATCTTTTTTATTTTAGGATTTTATGTGTTTTGTGGTTTTCAGTGTGCTCTTTCTCTTTACATGTTTTAGGAAAACTTGGCGATCAACCAAATGACACACAAGAGACTAATAGATACATTTAGTGGACATCTTACGAAATTGTTAAATTCAAATTTTGGCCAGTTTCACGATCATAATAAGCGTCTAGAGATGGTCTTTATCGCTTAGGCATCCTGACCTAGTCCAGCGCCCCGATCCGAGCAGATCTTGCGGTTGCACAATTTCTTAAGATCGGTTGCAACACTTCCCTCTTCGTGTTCATAAATTCTTTAGCTTGGCAAAATCCAAGATTATTTGTGAATCGATTAAGTCTCCTTCACTCTCTTTTGCACCTAGGGCTTTAAATTTAATTGCTTATTGCTTAGGTCGATTTGCATCTCATTGCTTTATTTATTAGTTCTTTACATTCAATATAGGGTTTAGCATAAAATTTAATTTTGTTAAATAATTTTCATGTGCCCTTATCCCCATCATTGCGCCGATTACTCACTCGTGCATCCAACCCCTGCACCGAGTCCTCCAACCCCCGGTCTTCACGTTGTGTTGCCCATCCTTCCAGCCACCACGTGGCTCAACCATTACCTCATTTGCATTGGTCGTCTTCCTACGCTTGACCCATTTCAAACCACTCTGCCTCACCTTTTTTCTTTTCAATCAAATTATGATGTCGGGACTTCATAATAAATTCGTGTGTTTATTAAAAGTGGTCAAGTTTCATTAAAAGTGGTGGTTTTTAATATGAAGTAAGGTCGTGTTCGTTAAAGGGGTTAGGTTGTAAGGTAAGGATATATATTAAGTGGTCGTGGTTTTAATAATAAGTTGGTAAGGGGTTAGGTGTTATAAAGTCGGTGTGTTAATATTAAAGTGTAGGTGGCATTAATTTATAAAGTTAGGTATTAGTTAAAATTTTAGGATCTAAAGTGATAATTAAATTAATCTCATTTAGGATTTTTATTAATTAAATTGGGTATCTAATATTTTAATAAGCTCTTGTTTAATTAAATTGGTAGTTTAAATTTCATTCAATTATTGCTATAGTATCTTTTAAAACCTTTTTAATCTTTTAAATATAGACTAATCAAGATTAAAAGTTATTTTTTTAGCATTATTGATGTTTTTTTGCTCTGATCTTTTGATGAAGTGTGTTGTAGCATTTCTAGCATTTTTCCTTTTGGGAGCCCTCGTTGCATCATGGACATCTTCCGGCTCATTTTGAGCCCCCTTTTACATTATATCACGCTTGTTATTGTTTTGAACTAGTGAACATCTTCGTCATAGTCTTGTAGAAAGGGGTTTTACATTGCGGCGTGAGATGTTATTTCTCACATAAGATTGTATTTTCCCTTCTCTTGCTTTTAGTTCATTTTGTGCTTGCTTACGGTTTTGAATTGTTGCTGCGCTCAATGAAACTTGATCATGGTATCCACTTGCACATTATTACATTGATTGCGGGGTGAGTGACCAAATATTTCTTGATGCAAATTCACACCTGATTGTAATCAACACACTAAACTATAAAGTTTCAAATTTAGGGGGTGTTAATATTGTTCTAGGGTGGTTGTGTTTCTTTCTCTTTCCTTATGCATTCCTTCTTTCTCTCTCTTCACTATGGATGCCTCTTGATGCACTGTGCTCACACTATTCAATTTCTTCTAATGGATATCTAAAATGGCTATGGTATTACACAAAAAGGTTGTTCCATATCACCATTGTATTAGAGACCTTAACTAGATGATGATCTTGAAAATATAAGTGGTTGGACCAATGTGACGAAGCCTTGGTGGGTCTTCTTTATATGTTTGTTTCTCTTGAATTTCTCTTCAAAAGAGTTTGTGAGAATCGAATCCGGAAACGAGGCACCACGAAGTAGTTGCACTCCAACGGAATCGTGATAGCTCCAGCAATTACAAGAAAGAAATGATCAGTAATGGAAGAACTTGCTCAACGAAACAAAGCTTGCATAGAGGAAAGACAACGGAGTGTCTTGGCATGCTCATAAATGAATAGAAAGGGGTACATGTAGGGTGTTGAGTAACCTAGTGCATGACACACATGAAACCACCGAACCTAACCCTAAACCTAACCCATATGAGATGACCCTCCAATATGAGAGGAGGACACATAGGATAACTCACACTAACACCCCCCTTCATCGAAGCCGGGTAGCAATTGTGATGAGTCGACGACGAAGAGAAGACACACCTAAATAACTAAGAAAGATGTGCCAATGAGGCGCGGAAACTAAAGGCCCGATAAGGTGCCCATATACAAACACAATCTTTCTAGAAAAAGAAGAAGAAAAGAAGGACTACATAGCCCGAAGGAGATGAGCAGTGTAAAAGACCTCACCCCAAGAAGAGACCGTAAGTGAAGAAACTTCATCTCGGTGAAAGGCTTGGTGAATAAATCTACAATCTGATCGGTTATGCAATGTCTTGAATGCCGATGATACCATCATGAATAAGCTCCTGTATGAAGCTGCATATGGATCTCAATGTGCTTCATCCAATGATGCTGAACTGGATTTTTGTAAATAGAGATAGTGTTCATGTTATCACATAGATAGATAATGGTAGGCCGTCGAAAGTGGATGCCAATCTTTGTCGAATACCACCTAGCAAAATAGCTTACGTGGCGCGTTAATTGCTCCTTTGTATTACGCCTCTAGATGATATCATAGTTATCCGCTTCTTGCTAGACCAACTAATAGGACCTAAACACAGAGAGAAACTATAGCCGGAAGTAGATTTCGATGATCTAAGTCACCGCCCAATCGGAATCATAAATCCAATCAAGTCAATATCAACTCCTCCATAATAGTGAATGTCATCGTATAAGTGCCACGAACATAGTGAAGGATCCGTTTAGCTACTTTCCAATACAGCTCATGTGGCTCTGCATGAATCTAGACACAATCCCAACAGCATATGATAAATCTAGACACGATCCCAATAGCATATGATAAATCGATCGAGTGTGAGTCAAGTAAATCAAGCTCCCCAAACCTGTCAATAAAAGAGTACCATCAACCAAGGGATTCGAGCAATCAAAACCAACTTAACCCCCGAAAGAAAAGGAGTAGGAGAAGAATTGCAATCGGACATCTAAAAATGAGCTAGCAAATCAAGAGCATACTTAGGTTGCGAAATCAAGATTCCCGAGTCGATTGTGAAATCTAGATCCTAAGGAAGTAATGAAGGACCTAAGTCACCATGGAAAACTTGTTGGCTAAGGCGATCTTCACATAATCAATAATAGAGGAATATTTGCATGTGATCAACAAGTCATCAACATATAGAACAAGAATGAGTATGGAGTCATCTTGCCATAGAATATAAACATTTGGATCAGAGTGACACCTAGTAAACCCTAATGTAAGTAAGAAGGAGTCCATCTTGGCATACCAAGCCCGAGGGGCTTGTTTAAGGCCATAAAGAGACTTCTTTAACTTACAAACGGGGAGGAATCTTGGACATAACCTTGGAGGTTGTTTCATATAGATCTCTTCCTCTAGGTCACTATGAAGGAAGGCACTCTTAACATCCATTTGATAGACTTTCCATCTGTTGTTACGGAAATGGCTAGGGTCAGTCGAATAGAAGTCATCTTCGCAACCGAGAAAAGGTTTTTGTATAATCAACCCCAGCTATCTCGGGAGAAACCCTTATCTATTAAGCACGCTTTAAACTTTTCGATGTCTCCATATAATCCATAATTTGTTTGGAACACCCACTTACACCGAACAATTTTTCTTCCTTTCGGAAGAGTGGTGAGATTCAAGTATTGTTCTTCATGAGAGAGGAATACTCCTCATCCATGGTAGAATCCCACTCGAATACCGAAGCCTCTCGGAAAGACTGTGGATCGGGCGAGAGGTGAAGAAAGAGTGGGGTCTAATGAAATTTGAGCGAGTACGTATCATATCCGAAGTATCTCCAACTAAATCTCCAAAGCACTTTGCAAATTTTCACTGCCCAAAGGGGACCAGGAGGATCAAGCTCAAAGTCGGAAGATTCTTCACTTGAGTGAGAAGGGACATAGTCATCATCTTCACTACTGTCGAATCGGAAGAATCAAAGGTCCGATGGTCGGGAGGATCGGGAAGAGGAGCACGCTCAACAAAGATCATCATCGATGAGTCGAAATCTGAATCGGTGAGTGAAGAACCTCTATAGGTGGAGAAGTAGAACTCGAAGAAGACTCATCAAACTTAACACTTCTCTTAATATACAACTCATGAGAAGTAGGATTCATCAATTGATATCCCTTCATGCCATCAGGATACCCTACAAAGATACAAGGTTTGGATTGTGGTTCCAAGGCCTTACGTTTCTTCTTGGGAATCCGAGCCATATCCTTGGATCCGAAGACTTGAAAGTGCTCAACATCAGGCTTGCATCCAAACTAGGCTTCAAAGGGTGTCATCCCTCTTACTGCCTTATGTGGAACACGATTCTGAATGTAATTTACACAATTCACTGCTTCGCCCAATACTGCGGAGGAAGAGACTTCGAGTGAATCATACAAGTGGCCATCTCCTTAAGAGTACGGTTCTTTCTTTCTGCAACTCCATTCTATGAAGGGCTATAAGCAACTATATGCTACAAAGAGATCCCTTTAGAAGTACAGAAATCCATGAACCTATTGTTTACATATTCACCTCCATTGTCGATTCGAAGAACCTTGATAGACCGTTCTACTGCTTATCAAAGCCAAGATCCTTAAAGTCCTGAAAATGTTCAAAGACTTTAGACTTAAGCTTAAGAAAATATACCCAAGTATATCGTGAATAGTCATCAATGAAGGTTAGCACATAAAGAGCTCTAGTAAACGAAGGAGAAGGAAATGGACCAAAACATCGTTGTGAATGAGATCCAAAGGACGAGTGGATATCCAGGGATTTTCCTTTGTCAAAGTTCTTTTCAGATGCTTTCCAAGTCTGGTACAACCCTCACAAATACCCTTAGAAAGCTTGACACGAGGCAACCCGTTGACCATTTCGTTTTGGCTCAATTGTTCAAGGTAGCAATAATAATTTAGATGTCCAAACACTCATGCCATAGCTTACTAACTTCATTTGCATGAGTGAGCAAGGCAAGGGGGGCGTAGAATCGAAGTAAAGTGGGAGAAGGTGTAATCATGAACGATGATCTACGCTTTCCCTCACCACTTTGTAGTGTCATTGTTAAGCTCACGAATAATAACCGAGTTAGGACCAAATCCCACTCGCATTCCTTCACCAAGGTGAGTAATTTGGTAAACCAATAGGAGATTGGTAGAGAGATCAGGAACACTCAACACTTGGTTAAATGTTCCCCCATCCATCTCTACCGATCCACTACCGGAAACCGACACTGTCGTGTCATTACCCATCATGATTTGGGACATTCCACAAGGTTTGATGTTGGAAAACTCAACATGCGAAGAACCCATGTGGTGCGAGGCACCGGAATCTATAATCCATGTCGATGAAGGAGTAACTCTGGCTACAAGGGTTTTCCTTTCTTCTTATCATTTTTAGCACCTTTTGCAGTAGAAGACTCGACCTTTGGAGCACTTTGTTTTATGGATTCAGGAACACTTATTTTATTCTTCTCAAGTAAATGAGATAAGTGATCAATTTGTTTCTTAAAATAGTGTTGCTCGTCGTGACCAGACTTCTTGCAATAGGAACACAAATACTTGCTTTTATGTGCCTTAGGCTCAGAAGTCAAAGTGTTTGTGTCATTTTTAGGTTTGGTCTTGGTTTCTTTCTTAGGTTGATCCTTTGTTTCTTTCTTCTTTTCAGTCTTCTTTCCCTTGCTAGTACTTGCTACAAGGGCATGTGACTTGGAATTGAGAGACCCCATTTGAATGAGTTTGTCCTATTCTCGAATGAGTTGGGACGAAAAATAGTCAAAGGAGGGCATATTCCAAGTATCCTGCCCAAGCTGAGCTTTTGTAGCATAGAAAGTTGACACGAAGACAGAATATTCGGGACCTAGCTTAGAGAGAATTGACAAGATCAGTTGAGAATCTTTCTTTTCTACTTGACATCCTTTTAACAATAATCTAATGTGGACAAATTTTGAGAAGAAAGCTTGTAGGTTTTCAAAGTCACTAGGATTTAACCCTAGTAGTTCGTTTTCCAACTCATGCGCTCTCATGACATTTAGTTGTCCAAACATCGCATCCAAAATTTTCCACGCAGATTTAGGTGTTTCGGATGCCTCAATATGGAAGAGAAAGTAAGGAGAAACAGGACATGCAAAGAAGACCTAAAGCTTCATCACTCTTTGTTTAACCACTTAGATTTTTCAGTTCGTCATCTGGTTCGAGTCTCAGTTCCCATGGTGATGCGGAATAACCCTTTACCCCTTAGTTTCATTATTATTTTTGATCTCCATTCGAAAAAGTTGAACGGCGTAAGCAAAGGAATTGAAAGTGCATCCATAGTGAGAGAGAGAGAAATGTAGAAAAGAACACAACCACCCGGATAATAACAACCCCCACACTTTCAGCACTTTATAGTTTAGTGCGTTGATTACAATCGGGTCCGTGCGTGCGGTTTGAAACACTTGGTAATTCTTCTTGCAATTAGTGTAATAATGCGCAAGAGAGGAGACCACAACAGTGTTTCGTGGAGCGCAAAAAAAGGGACACCTAAACAAGCACAAGAAAAAAAAAGAAAAGGAGGCGAAAGCCAACCACAGTGGTGAGAAAAAATGTCTCACGTCGTAAAAGAAACCCCCTTGCTGGCGATTTGTGGCGGGCGCGCTCACTTTAGTCGCAAGCAATAATAAGGGCGAAATATAAGGTTTTAAGTGAACTCAAGGAGTTCGAGAGTCTTGAACGCCGGAAAAGAGCTCGCAAGGTAAATAAGGTTCTCGAGTGATGTTGCACACTTGAGCGCACGATTAGAGGAAAAAAACGTCAATAACACCTAAATATTAGTGTTTGGAAATGCCTAATTTTACTATTTTGGAGCTATTGGAGTTTTTAAAAGACGATAAAAAAGGTTATTAAAGACGATTTTAATTTACTAATCATAATAAATGAATTTTAGAAATTAATAAACTAGACTTAATTAAATTAAATCTAATTAATTTCAAATAATAATAAAAATCTAATTAAGATTTAAAATAAATAAATCCTAAATAAAAAAACCTTTCCCTTTTTTTCTTTTAAAAAAATTAAATGAAATAAATCTAATTTTAAAAAAGGAAAAAACTTCTTTTGTTTTGAAAAAGGAAAGAATTTTTATATGTTTTAAAAACTTTAAAAACACTTTCACATTTTTATGTTTTAAAAGCTAAAAGCATGTATTTTAAAAAAACTTTTAAAAACATGTATTTTAAAAAGCTTATCCGACTTTTGCTCCAACTTTTTTGATTGATAAGCTTATCTTGATATGATTATGTAATATGTGTCACTCGTAGCCTTTTAATGGCTACTTTTACTCTGCATGTGGGGTGTGATCTTTTCCACCCAATTTTGTATGATTAGCATTGTACACTTCATCATTATTATATGGATATGCTTTTCAATAAAAAAAACATGTATTTTAAAAAAGAAACAATTTTTAAAAAGGTTTTTTTAGAAAATGCGATTTGTTTTTAAAAAGATGATTTGAAGAATACGTTTTTTTTAAAAAAACTCTAAAGTGTTTTAGGTCGTATTTTAAAGCTTTTTGATGTTTAAAAGATCTAAAAAAAAATTCTAACTTTACCCAATGACGGCGAGAACCTAGGGTTTTCTTAAAAAAGAATGTATTTTGAAAAGACGCAGGGTTTTGAGTTTGGCGTGGCGAGAGGGGCCGTGGCGGAGCAGCGTAGAGAGGAGGGACAAAGCCGTTGAAAACAAAAAACGATCTGTTGAAAAGAGTTTTCAATGCACAACAGTGGCGTGAGCATCAAAAGCGCGGGTTTTTTTATGTTTTTATTGTTTGAGCAGCAAAAGCGAAGGCACAAATTTTTTTAAAAAGACATGGGAGAAGCGTGAAAAAAAAAATCCATGCTGAAATACAATCCATGGGACAACAAAAAAAAGCCAAAAGAGGCAATGAAGAAGGAAAATACAACCATGGGACAACCAAAGCAAATATAACCATGAGTCTTAAAATTATGAATAATAAAACACAGATTTCCAAAAAAATTAATATATTTTGGTAAAAATCTGAATAAAAACCGTAAAAGAACCAACCTCAAGATAACGTTTTCCACTAAATACGACTGTAACCAGTGAAATCCAATGGTGAAAAATGCAAACCTACATACATGCACAAAAAAGGCACAAAAACCGACACAACTTTTCGAGAAAGCTTGTTAGAGAGATTAGCAAAATAATTCCAGAAAATAGTGATTGAAAAACTTGCATGCAGAGTGAAAAAAATGAAACTAAGGAGTAATCGCAACTAAAAATAACGAGTGCACGTTTACCCGATCTCGCTCGATACCATGAAAATATTTTGTGAGAATCGAATCGAAATGAGGCACCATGAAGTAGTTGCACTCAACGGAATCGTGATAGCTCCGGCAAAGATTGCAAGAAAGAAATGATCGATGAATGGAAGAACTTGCTCAACAGAAACAAAGCTTGCATAGAGGAAAGACAACAGAGTGTCTTGGCATGCTCATAAATGAATAGAAAAGGGGTACATATAGGGTGTTGAGTAACCCTAGTGCATGACACACATGAAACCCTAAACCTAACCCTAAACCTAGCCCATGTGAGATGACCCTCCAATATGAGAGGAGGACACATAGGATAACTCACACTAACATCTTCCACATTGAATCATCCAAAACACCCAATGGATCTTGGAAAGTTATTGATGAGATGTTCGGAGAACAAGATGACATGAGAGTGCATGAGTTAGAAAACAAACTACTAGGACTAAATCGTAGTGACTTTGAAAACCTACGGGCCTTTTTCTCGAAGTTCATCCACACTAGATTACTTCTAAAGGAATGTAAAGTGGAGAAGAAATATTCCCACTATTGAAATTTTGATTCTTTCTAAATTAGGTCTCGAATACTTTGTCTTCATTTCAAATTTCCATGCCACAAAATCCACTTTGGGTAGTACTTGGAAAATTCCCTCATTTGACAGTTTTTTGTCCCAACTCATTCGAGAATAGGACAAACTCATTCAAATGGGGACTCTCAAATCTAAGTCACATGCCCTTGTGGTAAGTAAGGGTAAGGAAAAGAAAAATGAAAAGAAGAAAGAGAAAAAGGACCAACCGAAGAAGGAAACCAAGACCCGACCAAGCCTAACATGAGGCGCTTATACTTCTTAACATAAAGTGAAAAAGGAAAAGTGTAAGTGTTCATATTGCAAGAATTTTGACCATGAAGAGCATCAATGTATGAGAAAAAATTGATCACTTAACTCATTTACTTGAGAAGAATAAAATAAGTGTTCTTGAGTCTATCAAACAAAATGCTCTGAAGGTTGAGTCTTCCAAAGAAAAGGATTCTAAATCTAAGAAGAAGAAAGGAAAGGCCCTTGTAGCTAGAACAACTCCTTCATCAACGTGGATTATCGATTCCAGTTCTTTGCACCACATGGCATCTTTGCATGTTGATTTCACCAACATTGAACCATGTGGCATGTCCCAAATCATGTTGGGTGATGACACTATAGTGTCGATTTCCAGTAGTGGATCGGTAGAGATGGATGGTGGAACATTTAACCAAGTGTTGAGCGTTCATAATCTCTCTACCAATCTCCTATCAGATTTAACAAATCACTCATCTTTGTGAAGGAATGTGAGTGGAATTTGGTCTGACTTCGATGATTATACTTGAGCTTAACTCGACTCCACACTTGGCCGGTGAGAAAGGAAAATTATTGTTTACATTTGTATACCTTCCCCACGTTACTTGTGATTTGACGTGCACCTCCTCACTCACTCATGTAGATGAGTTTAGCAACCTATGGAATGAGAATTTTTGCCATCTTAACTATCGTTACCTTGAACAATTGATCCAAAACAAAATGGTCGACGAGAGTTACCCAGCGTCAAATTTTCTAATGGTCTTTGTGAGGGTTTGTGCCCTTGAGAAGCACCATGAATTTTTTTTTTTGAAAAAGGAAAATGCTTGAAGAGCTACTCATCCTTTGGATCTTGTTCATAGTGACATTCTTTTCCCTTTCCCATCTCCTTCGTTTACTAAAGCTCTATATATACTGACCTTCATTAATGACTTTTTATGTTACACTTGGGTGTATTCTCTTAAGCTAAAGTCTAAAGTTTTCGATCATTTTGAGACTTTAAAGCTCTTCTTTGAGAAACAATGCGAAAAAGGTCTATCAAGGTTCTTCAAACCAACAATGGAGGAGAGTATGTGAGAAACGAGGTTCGAAGATTTGTATACCTTGAAGATTTCCTTACAATATATAGTTACTTATAGCCCTTTGCAAATGGAGTTACATAAAGAAAGTTACTTTTAAGGAGATGGCTAATTATATGGTTCATCAAAATCCATTCCTCCGTAGTATCGCAAAAAATTGTTCTTTCTACATTCAAAACCGTGTTCCACACAAGGTTAGTGTTATCAGCTAATTTTGACTTTGCAAAATTATTTTAAAATAATAAAAAAATTGATTTTCAAAAGTGTTCTGCGTGGTTCATTGCCCTCATCATGATCGTTTTTTTGATCGTTTCGGTCTTTGTTTCGTCCTTTTCAAAGTAGAACTCTTCCCGCCAGGCTTTAAATCACGTTAAAATACATTAAAATTATTTAATTAATTAATCGCTCCTTGTTTGATAAAATTAACTTTTAAATAACTTGAGAGTATTTAATTAAATAAATATTAATTAAAAGTTCATTCGACAAATTTTTATTGCCGGGAAGTAAGCTTATGCTTCCAACTACCGGAATGCCAATTTGGCTTCCCGAACCCGGATTTCCCCTTTCCTGGCAATCTTCTTCAAATTTCCCGCTTGTGGGATTTTCTCCACCAATTGCCAAATCATGGATTGGCTAACAGGCAAGAAATCTCCCAATTTCCCACATGGGGAAATTGAACGGGATTGCTAGCCCACTTTGCCATTCCCATTGGCAATTGGCCGTTGCTTTCCCCATTTCCCCCTGGCACTTAAGTCCACTACCCAGGAAGAGAGGAAGTTGGATTAATCCTCATAACTTCCTCTGTCAAACTCATTGGAAAAATTTGTGCGAAGCTTTCCGATTGCTTCTTATTTCTTCGGAGGACATAATATTTTGTCAACATCCCATAATGCAAGAGAAACTCACGCCATTGTGAAGGAAGATATATCAGTCGTGCATGCAAGGAAGTTTAATCAAAATCCAAACAAACACCAGCTAAGGAAGAACAAAGCCACATTTTTGCAGCTCCCACGCATTCACCAGGTAGTCAGAGTCAAAGCCATACACATTTTCCTTAGCCATAGTCCATGCAGTTCAAGAAAAGAATAGCCCATGTAGCAAAGCCACGCGAGGAGATGGTGAAGACAGAAGCTTTCACGCATGCCAAGAGGCAGTCTCCAGAAAACATTCACCACGTGTGGGAGGAAGAAAGAAAATAGTCCAAAGAGAGGCATTTGTTTTGAGCCCGTGCATTAGGCAGCTGAGGAGAAGCAAGTCCAAAACGTGCGTCCAAAGGCAAAAAATTCACACGAGGGAATAGAAAACTAGTTTGTGGTTATTTCCCATGCATTTGCAAAAACAAGACAAACTGTGCATGTTTTAAAGATGAGACAAATATTCGTTTTCACGCATTGGAGGAGGCACCAAGTAAAAAGAGAATAGCTTTCCATGTGCCAGGAAAAGAAGAGAGTTTTAAAAACAAAAAAAAAAACTAAAAGCGGAGTCGCGCTGGGAGAAGGATAAGTTTTCAAAAAAACAAAAAAATTTAAAAAAATTTCCTTTCCATGTGTGAGGAAAAAAGAGCAGTTTTTAAAAACAAAAAAATTTAAAATAGGCCACAAATAGTAAGAGGAGAATCCACACATATTTTGAAAAGGCAAAGAACTAAGATCAAACAAATTCCCACACAAGGAGAGAGAAAAAGCAAAGGCCGCCCATTGGAAAGGAGACCACCACGCGGGGGAGAGAGCGGAGAATAAGGGGCGGAAAGAAGACAAAAAAATCCCTTTCCACGCATTGGCGGGAGGAAAGAGAACAATTTTAAAAAAAAGTAAATCCACGCTCCCAAAAGAAAGGGAAATCTCCACGCGCCCGACTGAAGGAAAAGGTAGTTTCCTTTTTCCACGCGAGGGAGAGAGATAGAGAGAGACAACAATTATTTTGAAACAAAGAAGAAAACCTTCACGCGCTCATCCAAGAGCTCCCACGCATGCAAAGGGGAAAGCTTTAAAATCTTCCACGCATTCTCGGGACAGAGTTTTAATCCACACATTTAAAAAAAAAAAAAAGGCAAAGAAATAGTGGATTAAGAATATTGAAATTGATCTGCATGAAGCCATCGCAAATTGGGAGAATTTGATTAAAAATAAATATTATTATAATTTTGCTCGATCTAGAATTCGAGCTTAGTCTCGATATGTTTGTATTGACATTTAAAAAAAAAAATTAATTCGGACAATTATTATTATTATTTTAAAATAATAATAATAATAATAATATAACGAAAATATTTTTCTTGCATCAACGGGGTTTTGGAGACTGAGACCCGGCCCCGTTTGTGTTGTTTTGTGTGCCTGAGTCATTTTTCTATTAAATTCATAATGGCCAAAAATCTAACAAATCTGCAGGAGATCGAGGAAGCCAGTGGAGAAATCAAACAAATCCGCCTGAAGTATGAATTTCAAGGAATTATCCCTCCCAGTTCCATTAAGTCAGCATATGACAACATCACTGATACAAATCTAGGTCACATCAACGTGCAACAGTTCTGCGAGTGGGTGAAAACTGAAGGAAAAACCATTTTCTCATATAGACTTTACCATAGTGGTCTACCCCAAGCAACAACATTTCCCTGTCTCGGTGCAGTGTCCAGAATTGGTTATTGCTTGCATGGAGCATTATGACCCTGAGAGACGAGGAATTTTTAAAGATAATCACGAGCCTTTCCTCTTAATCACACCAGAACACATTGAGGAATTGCTCGCATAATACGACTTTCCGAAAATGTGGATATCATCACTCGCCAATCAACACAAGAATTCTAGGATGAAGAACCCCTGAGATGGAGCAAGATGGTTAACAACAACTGGTTAGTAACCAAGAGACCTCGAATTGACAGGCTTCCCAAAGAACTGTACCGTGTTGAGTTTGTGGAAGAAATCGGAGACATGATTACTCTCCTAAGTCAAGTTTTTGGTCTACCTTCTGCTAGGATTTTCCACCCATGGATGTACCAGTTTATCTATATCATCCTAGCCAAGAAAGAGTTTGTGGATTGGGCCACCATCATTAGTAACACCCTTCACAAACAATTGATAGAAGTTAAGATGACTGGATGCTTCTACATGACATCGTATCTAACTTATGCGGTAGCAAGAAGAAAGCTATTTTCGGGACTTGAAACGAGAGGAGTCATGGGGCCATCGAACAATGTTTTTCATTATTACCCTCAACTCAGTTTCAAAAATAGTTCTCACCATTTTAGAAGAGTCAACGATGCATTCACCTTCCGCGTGATCCGGAACCTGAATCGAATACTGAGGAAAGGTTTTCTAAAGAAGCCATGAGTGTCATTTCCCAATGGGGAACCTGGTTTATTCAATTTTCATCTTTTTCTTACATTCACGTGAGTGGCTTCTTGGTACCCGTGGAAACTTCCTAAGTACGTCAGTGATAGATGGGCATTAATGGAGTCTAGCGCGACAATTATTCCAAGTTCACTGCCTTCTTAGTGACAAGCACCGTTCAGGAATTCATTTCCCAATTCAAATCGGGAATACCAATGTCCAAATCTTTTCAGTGCACAACTCATGGAAAAAGAGTTCACTCTCATAACCATCCATCCATATGTGAAGAGAGCCCAGTTTGATATCAATGGATATATGCAAAAGATTCTTGGGAAAAGTACCAACATAATCCTACCATGGAAGATTTATGGGCTGCTTGTTCGGATGAACATGAGGTAAGAAGACAAGAGTACTCTCGCCTAACACTTGCTCAGATCAAGGCCTTTCCGCATCAAGAGTCCTCCCGATTCATTCATAAATGATGATGAGGATGTCGTCGATCCCTCATATGATGCATTGCCTTTACCCCATTGCCTTGAATCGACTGGACCAAAAGAGATGAATTTTCTCTTGATGGCAAGAACCAACCAATTATTGAAAGAAGCATATCTTGGTATGATAGAGAACTTGCCAAATTGCAATCAATTCCGATCATGTTTCTTAGGGATCACAAAATTACCAATACAGGGTCTCCATTCACCAAAGTCTCTTCTCAATCAACCTCATTACCATCCAATCATACACAACAAGCAAGAAAAAAGAGTGGTTGCAAAATCCACTTCACCAAGTAACATGTCACAAGGAGAGACATCCAAAGATCCAAACCTCGAAGAAGGAAGAGAGCGTGTGTGTGTGGATTTTCTACCTCGAGTAGAGATTCTTCTACCCAAATGTTAATAGTGCTCAAAGCTAGTAGCAAATGATCCTCAGCCATGCTTCAAACAAGCATCCACTCAGGTGCAGGTAATTCAAATATCAAACACTTCAGAGCATGTAGTTCATGAAGAGATTTCCCAAAATCTCCCAAATAATCAAGAAGTGGATATTGAGGTTGTGTCTCCTCAAATCGAGGTCGTAGATAGGATTCAAGAAGGATCTCATGATGTCGGAAATAATGAGAATATTGATTCGAGCTCCAGGATTTTGTATGCTAAAATAGTGAATGATACTCCTTCTGGGTTGATTCCGAAGTAAAGAAAAGGAAGAGAGTTGTTAAGCCAATTGACATTGATTTTGATGCCCTTTTCAAACTTTCAAATGACACCATTCCTAAAAAGCCTAAGGTGCTTTCATGAATAATGGTGGATAATGATGGAAACAAATTTGCAGACCTTTCCATTCCACAAGTGGATAAGGAGCGCGATGATATATGACACCTGCTGACTATGAAGTTTCCAGACTGACTTGGAAGATCTACATTAGAAAGTGACATGGTGATGGCTCGAGATTCAATTGATATCATGCTAAAGAGACTTGAGAAATACAAGTCTCAAAACTCTCAGCTCAAGGCCGAAAAGAATCAATTGGTGGAATATGTTCAACATTTGATAAATCCCATATCATCCACCTTCCCAGACTGATGTGCAAAGCTACCCTGATGAAGATACTCTCAATTTTTCAAAGAAATAAACACATTGGGCCATGTCACTAAAACTTGGCTTTCAGAGATTCTCGTTTTAGGCAAGGGATGATCAAGACCGCGGTTAAGCTTCATGAAGATTTCAGTGCGTATTTTGATCCAATTCTTTCTTTCAAAGAAACTTTTGTTTCTACTATATCAAATTTGGATGAGATATTTCCCAGTTTACAGGAGATGACAAGTATGGAATCTTTAGTTTTAGCTATTGAAGGAATTCTCAATTTGAACATCGAGGACACATTTTCTTTGGTGTTATGCATCTCAAATCAAGAAAACACTTCTCGAGGATTCTATGATCCATTATGAAAGCATGTGCAATGAAGCCTTCACTTCACTCTCCTTGATTCAAGAATTCATGGCTAAGATTCCTTGTAATCTCGTAAATGAGCATAATCAAAGGTGTTCATCTGAGCAGTGGAAGAACAATTTTCACAATTGTTTAAGGACATGTAACTCCCACCAACAATTTCTCATCAGTTTCCATGGAGCAACCATGCATCAAATTAAAGAACTTATTTGAGAATGCTCAATCCAAAATTGTTAATTTAAATGATATGCCAAGTAGAATTCTTGAATCGCAGGTATTTTGTGAGGCTATTCTTCAACCAAGTGAACCTCCATAAGAAGAAAAGATGTTTGAAACTTTAGGAAGGTTTAGATCCTTTCAACCGGCAAAAGCGGCAGATCCTAATTTCACCGACCAAGGTTTAGGAGTTGATTTTCTTGATATTTAATGAAGTGGAGAGTCCATTTCTCATACGCTTGAGATAAAGTGGACCCCATTTCAATGGATAAGGCACTGATTATTATTGTATATTTTAAAAGGTGTTGTTATTTGTTTTCGAAAACAATGGATATTTTAAGTAATTTCTATTTTTGGGTGTCTTTAATAAAGTTTTTAAAAAAAGGTCACTTAAGTGCCTTATTTAATGATCATGTAAAACCCTAACTACTTTGTAACCAACTTTTGGGTTATAAAAGGAAGTGAGGGGCTCATTTGTAAAGGGTGACTTTGAGAGAGGAGAAGAAAATACTTTTTGTGCAAGCTTTGTTTCAGGAAGAAACTTTGTGTTCTTTTGTGAAAAACATTTTGGAGTTAATGAAATATGAACTTTGTGTCTCATTCATTGTCTCTTGTAACATTTTGTGTTCTTATGTTCATTAGATGTTAGGTGTTTGAATCTTGCATGCAAATATTATCTTTGATCTTATTGTCAACGTTATTAATCAATTTTTCTAGTTCACAGTGATCAAGCTTTGATTATCTACTTGCTCATGTGTGTTCCCTTTTACACGTTCTTGTTTGGCTAACTCAAACTCCGTTTTATTTGTGTTGGTTATTCATCTTTCCTCTTCATGCAATATTAGGCTCTATTTTTACCTAACTCTTGCATGTTCTTTCAATTCATTCCATTTCACTCCTTTCCTTCTTCCATTCCATCTCCCTCATTCAATTTTCTTTCCATTGATGTTCCAAAACACCCCCACATACAATTTTGAATGTACGAGATGTAAATACAGCTTTGGTTTTCAATAAAGGCACCTCACCTTCATTGAGGAGGGACTTTGTTCCCACACTTGCATGTCTTTCCATTTTCATGCGTGAAATATTATCACCAAATCACAGTGCACTCGTGTTTATACAAGAGCATATACTCAAACTCGCGGTGTGATTGGATAACATGGGTACTTATCTCCAAGTGGGACTTGTTACTTGAGATAGACCTCCTAGAGAAAGTTGGTTCTTACTCCTAAACTACACCGCCACAATCTACTCTAATGCAAGGTAAACTAATTGTTCTAATCTAACTTTCATGGGACCAAGGAGAGAGAATGCATAAAATGAAAGCCTCTCATTAAAGCGGTGATACACCGAGAAAAGGAGGGTGTGAGAATAGTCTTCCAATGCGTGAGATACATAAGCAAAGTGCACACTAGAAGGGGTAATGACATTTCTCTATAATCGAAAAATGCATTCACAACAACATTTCGAACATACACAATGATAATGGATCCTATGAAGAACATAAAATAGACACAATATTCTTGTATTCAATGTTGAAGGGGCAAGAAGAATGCAAGAAAACACAAGCAGGGGAAGATGCATCCACAAACTTGTATTTTTATTGCTTCTTGATACATGCACAGCATTGATCGGTTACAAGATAAGGGCTTGGATCACCATGCGAGGAGTCCACAACAAGGGCTAGCAGATGAATTGGCTTCAAAAGAAATTTTGGCGAGCTTTGCTACAAAAACTACTCCTTTACAATGAGCCCAACACTCCAATTTATAGGAAAATGAGAAGAGAGAGAGAAGGGGAAAATGGAAATCCCAAAATCTATCCTTCAACCACTTGTAAGAGGCATTAAATGGAGTGAAATGATTGTGTGTTACTTAAAAAGGCTCTCATACTTTCCCAATGTGACCATTAGCTGTAATGTTAGAAAAATAATGATGACCATACCTCTTAATTGCACTCCCAACTACCAAATAAAACACTGTTATGAATCCGGCCACGTTTTTTGAAAAATCCCCATTGATTTCTCATCAAATCTGGAATTTCTTGACTAATGTGTTGAGATCGGAGCCACGATTCCAACGGTACCAATTTTGTGCGATTTCGTTGAGAAATGCAAAAGTTATGGCTTTTTGAGTGCGAGAAGCTATTTTGGGTATGACGGTGTTTTTTGTCATTTGATGGGAATGAGCATTAACGCATGCGTGCTCGTTCCGATAAAGTCAATTTTGTGAAAATCGGAGCTCGGAGTCAAAAGTTATGGCCGTTTGAAGTTTTGGGAGTCAAACGTTGACTTTTCCTTTGAGTTGTGGATATTGCGGAAAAATCGGGTCCACGTGTCCCGGCTATCCTAGACACATTCTTCCGCATCGGCCGATTCGGGCTTCCTTGTCCCCCTTTGCGACCTTTTCACCTTTGCACGTCCCACGCATACTTTTGTCCCGGCTGTCCCGGACAAAAATCTCCGCACCGCCCGCAATTGAAGCTGACTTGCGAAAAATCGTTGCCGATTTGCGTCCCAAAGCTCGTCGAAGCGTCCCAATTTGTCCCATGGACCACACCTGGACAAAAATCTGACTTAGCCAATTTTCTTTGTATTTCGGCCCCAAACTGCGTGCTTGAATGCAAAACCTTGGTACGACCCACCTTTGATACGATCCACACCCTTTAGACCCGCAATGCTTTAAAACAATCTTGTGACCTTATTTTTGCATTTTTTTCCATTTTTTCTAACTCGTTGGGATTTTTTCTTGGATGGGAGAGTTAGAGAGAATCCGAAGGGGCCCCAAAAACATGATTTCGGGCCTTGAATCAATCTACTTGCTCAGGACTGAAGAATTTGATGCATGTTATCAAAATTACCTTGAGGGGTGAATTTTGGATAACAATATCATTGCATGCGTGCAAATCCATATGCTAACAGTTTTGGCGACTCTTATGGGGATTTAAGAATCATTAACTAGTGCTTGGTTAAATCTTTATGACTATCCCCTTTGCAAAAGTTCCAGTTCCTTTACCCAGAACCTTGTGCACGATGAAGATTTCGAGAGACATTGTTGCAACCTTGAGCAAAGAGAGCTTGGGAAAATCGTGAAAGCTTACTGACAATTTGTGGTGTTGATAGAGCCATTGATAGAGAAATCTACATCGAAGACCTTAGGAGAAGAGTGCCCACACTTGTGGCCATAAGACCTCAAGCTAGGACACGTGTGATCATTGTTCATTGGCAGAACATCTTCCACCAAGGTAGTAAGTTATATGACTTGTTGTCCACTCAAAATTCCCCTGCTTTTAAGAAGTTGAAAATTAAAATTTTGAGGTTAAGTGTCCTTTCATTTGTCCCGATAATGTGAAAAGTCGAAAATTGGAAAAAACTACGTTTTTGGTCATTTTGTGTGTTTTTGGGCTCATCGACATTTTGTCCCGCGTGTCCCAAGTTCATTTGGGCTCTCATTCCCTGATCGGCCGGTTTACCCAAGTCTGTTCTTTTGGGCCCATCGGAACTTTTTGTCCCAAATGTCCCAAGTTCACCCAGGACTGTTGTTCCCTTTTTCATTTGATTCGGCCGAATCGCGTTTCTGCGACTACTTTCATCCCACATGTCCCAAAAGCATTTGTGCATCTTTTCCCCGCATCGCCCGAATTGGCCGAACCGCGTATTTCATGCTTTCATGTCCCTCGTGTCCCAAATGAACCAAGTGCCATTCGTGCTAATTTTTCCCGCTCTACCCGAATATCTTGCTTTTCAATTTGGTAGATGTGTATTTAATGCTCATTTATTGCCTTTCTCTCTCCTAAATGGCTATATAATGAAACTACCCCCTATGCGTTTTTGCACATTGCTTTCATGCTATCTATTGCTCGAACCCTTATGAACCAAAATTTATGCGCGCGTATCCATTTCCCTTACGATTCCATCCCAAGTCTAGCTTGCAGCTTTGCTCTCCAAGTTACTATCAACATGAAGATCAAATTCCAGGGGCAGGAACAAGTTTCACCACTCGAGTCCGCCATGCCTTCCCGATATCGGGGACAGTGAAGTTCGCCACCTTGATTTTGGGGATTTTTAGGCAAGGATGACAGACGCAAACCCTTCAGCTATGCACGAGATGATTCATGACAGTGGTCGGCTTTCGCTGGTGGTTTCCCTATCTTGGTGCAATGCGCAGACACAGTGCTCTCATGCGGGGCTCATTTCAACCCTAATTCGAGTGAGTTGACAAACGTGCACGGGGAGCTCATCGCCAAACTTGACGCTGCCACCATTGGCACTGCACTAAGGATTCCAGAAATGGACAATGTTGTAGTTATCTCTCGAGAATCGAGGCACGAGCCCTTTTTTATTAGCACACGATGAAAAGTATAAGGCGAGGGTGGCGAAGTCATGGCTTAAGAACCCTAAAAGGGGGCATCTTTTCTATCCAGGTTACATTTCCATGCCGATTTCAACGAAGAACTATCATATTTCATGATCCCTCTTGGCTCGGGTTATGGGCTTACCCTCTACTAATGAGTTCCATTTTTGGATGTGCCCACTTATCAACATGGTGTGCGAAGGGACTCAGAGTATCAACTAGGCAGAGATCATTAGTATGAACCTAGCGGAGTAGTTGTCTAATGTACAACAAACAAAGAAATTCTATATGACTTCATACCTGATGTATACTCTAGCAGCATCAAGGCAATGGTTTGGTTTTTCATACATCGATGCTCACAAGGATGACCCCGTGTATGCCTACTGCCTGCAGTTCACCCTAGAAACCAGCAATCACAATTTCCGAAGGGTGAATGATGCTTTCACCATGTACATTGTCCGGCTTCTTGAGAGTGACACAGTGAGAAGATTTTCTGATGAAGCCATGAGTCTGATATCGCACTACGGTGCTTATTTTATCCAATTCAGAAAATTTTCCTATATCAGGCTTGCTTACTAGAAACACTCCTCTCAAGCTCCCTATGTTCTGCAATGACAAAATGGCCTTGATAGAATTGTGCAGCAATTGGACAAATTACATAGAACCTGCAGAGACAAGAAAATTACTGGTTTGCACTTCCCCATCTCTTTGGGAAATTACACCTGCAAAACAGCCCTAGATGCACAAAATATAGAAAGGGCCCTAGCTCCCATTACTGTCCATTTCTTCAGGCCCAGAACTTGCTTTGACTTGAAAAAGTTTATTGAGCAGAACATCAAGATCACCTATCATCATAGGGTAGACACAGAGGACTATTGGGCTGACTGTGCTGATGATTTTGAAGCCAGAAGGAGGCATTATGGCAGGTTTTCCCTACAGTTAATTCAAGAACTTGGCTTGTACCAAGTTCCTGAAGGGCTCCAGGATGACAATTCTGACCTGTACTCATATGAGTATGACAACGTGGTCAAACACACCCCCTTGGAAGACTTGGATTGGTTTAAAAAGGAAAAGGATGATTTGGCTGAAATCCTAGCCCCGGTCTTAGTGAGGACCAAGATCTGGTTTGATAGGAAAGTTCGTGAGCACAGGAGGCACTCAGGGGAATCCTCCTCCAAGGATGCTTCAACACCAAGGAGGGAAGCATCGACACCCAGATCAGAAGCACCTGCAAACCCCTCCTGCCTCATCAACTCAAGGACCTGCAGTCTCTACTCCTTCCTCATCCACCCAGGTGTATCAGAAGAAATTCAAAGAAGTTAAGAAGGAGCCTATGGAAAAAGACCCCCTGAGGAAGCATGCAGAATTGCCTTCGGGACCAGAGAACATTATTGTTCTTAGTGAAAGTGAAGAGAGTGAAGTGCCAGCTCCTGCAAGCACCCCTGAAGTTCCAATGGATAAGGATAAAGAAGTCCAGAGCACTGAACTTCCAAGCACTGTTGACTCCTCTGCACCAGGAGCCCCAAGCGCTCCACTCATATCTCAACTCGAGGCAACAATGAGGTACAAACCTTGGGTGCCATGATTTCTCTGTCTCTTGGTCCTCTTGCCCCACCTGCTTCTTCCTCCTCCTCTTTCACATGGCTGCAACCTCTTGTCGACAGTAGGAAGAGAAAGTCTTCCTCCCGGATCTCAAGACCAAATTTTGATGCTGTGGCAGCCTTGTTAGGCACTACTCCTCCTTCTCGCGCCAAAAAAGCTAGAATTACCTCCAGGATAGTGTCTGACGCTCAAGGCCAACAATTCCTGGAGATAGCCAAGCCTAAGGCAGATAAGCCAGAGCAAGATTTGCAAGCGTCTGATCTTGAGCTCTCAAGAATTCCCATGGGAGAATCTACCCCTGAAGGTGAGATCCACAATCTTCAGGAAACAATCACCAGAGTCATTGGGAGGGTAGAGAGAGGGCAGAAAACCATTGAACAGTTGGAAGAACAAGCCCAGATTCTTACGAGTTTCATCAAGTCCCTGCTGTCCAAGGATAAAGTTTTGGATCCTACCCCATTGACTACTCTTCCACCACCTGTAATTCTGAGCCAGGATGAAGTGCAGAGTATCGAGACATGCACAAGTATTCGTCAGATATGGAAGGGCTATGGAGGCCATGGTGTATGATATGCTTGGTTGCAGGATTAAACTTCATTAATGAAGCCTTGAAACTCCACGGGAAGGTGAACAACTTGCAGCACGAAGCTCTCCTCCACTATTGGGAGCATTGATAAAAACTTAAACTTTGGAGCGGTTGCATAATAGACCTCCGCCTCATGGGACAAATAGATGAAAACATTTTATTGGCAAGCAAAGTCTTTGAAGATACAAAGGATAATTTGTCAAAGTCACGGGTCTACAACGTGGAATGGAAGATCAAGGTCTGGAGGAGGCTTTGGGAGAATTAAGGAATAGGCGGCGAAGGGTGAGGCCTTGAAAACACTAGTTATATCTACCTTTAAAGATATACATTGCCATCTTCATGATGAGACTTCTAGTGTGCCTCTCACTTTACAAGAAATCAAAGCTCAATTCGAGCTTTTTGTCAAAGGGATCTATTCAAGAAAGCTCCATTTCCAAGGAAAAAATGAAGGAGATCTGTTCTCTTCAATCTTCCATAGAAGAAGTCAATAAAGATTATCATACTCATGTCGAGTTCGATAAGGAAATGGAGAAGTGCCTTGGATTTTGGACTCAGTCTACCGCCAACACATCAGTCCCACGTGGCAGAGACATAGCCGAGGTGTTGAAGAGATTCAAGCAATGGGATCTTAAAGTCGGTGGGTCCCTCCCAGTCATAAGCACCTATCTTCTTCTCCTAATTCTTCTCTTCTCTTCCCCTTCTTTCTCTCGGATTTGTTGTAATTAGTTGGGGTATTGCGATTAGCAACCCTTTAACTAATCATTAGTTAAAAGAAGTAGTTACCGGGAGTAACTAATTTGTAAACTATATAATGGCCTCTCCTCACCATTTTGAAGGGGAAGAACTTGGCTTATTTCTGAAAGTGTAAATAAATCATAAAGAAATCAATACAGAAGGATTTTTCATTCTTTGTCTATCTGGTTTCCTTTATTCTCAAGCTATTCGTTTAATCTTATTAGATCATTTGTATGTATTATGCTAAGAAGCTTTGTATTCTTGCAGATGTTATTTACAGAACTTTGTGTCTTTTCAAATTCCATCTTATTAATGTGATACAAATGATCTTATTCCAATTCATTGTACCCTCGCATGCATAAGGAATTACTCTGTCATCTATAATTCTGAATGGTGCCTTTCTGCTCGTTCTCGCATTTTCATTCCTCAATCCTTTTGTGATTGATGATCCTTTTAGAAAACACTTTCATAATATCCAAGTTCTGTAGTAAAACCATGCTTTGTATATGTGTAAATAGGTTCGTTTCTGAATAAGGGAACCTCTCCCATTAAAGAGGAGGGACTTCTTGTCCCCTGACTGTTGCTCTTCTTGAAGTCCTATTTGACGACCAACACGACTATTACAAGTAACCCACCTATCTTGCAACCAAATCTTGTTTTTGTAGATACTCAAGAAGACATATCATCATATTTGAGGCAAGCTATTTGGGAAAAACGCATGAGTAACCATCATTTTCATCTCGTCGCATTAGTACTAGAGAACGAAGAAGAGAAATCCATGCGAGAGAGTTATTAGAGCTATTCAGTGCAAATAGCTCAAGAAAGAGAGCGAAGAGAAAAGGCTAGAGCCAGTCAGAACACGCTGGTGATCCCTTCACAATAAAGATTTCAAACTGGAAGGAAAGAGGTTTACGCGAGGAGAAAAAGCTAAAGGTCGATCTGACCCCACTTTTGACTTTCAAGGAAAATTTGGTTTCAAGTTATCTCCTCCAAAGAAGAACACACCTCATAGATCTGCAAGCCTTGCATCAAGTCCTGAAAGAGCAAGCAAGGAAGGAATCACTACCAGTCAAGCACTTGTCCTTGCTCACGTTGTTTTACCTTTGCATACCACCTTTCCTCAAATGGCAGCTAATGTACCATGGGGAAATGCCATAGGCCCATCGCCTTACCGCCGACATGAACTCCCACGAGGATCAAGAAAGATTCTTCCCAAGTTCGACGGAGATGGGAAGACATCACCAGATGACCATATTTCTACCTTTTTTGCTGCATGTGTTGTTTTGTTGGTAGAATATGAAGATGTTGCTATTCGTCTCTTCGTCGAAACATTGCATGATGTTGCTGCAGATTGGTTTCATCATCTACCCAATGGATGTATCACAAATTGGAATGATATGAAAACTAAGTTTGAAAATTGATTCAAGACGGTAGAAGATGAACATGCTCTTCTTGCCCAACTATCTCAGTGAAGAAAGAGCCAATAGAACCCATGAGGAATTTCATGGCTAAATTCAACAAGATGGTGAACAAAGTTCCCGCCAGGGATTCGTCCAAACCTTGATGGAAAAAAATGTTTCTTTATTAACGCACAACAACTAGAAGTGTGCTATCAGCTGAGAAGGGCTAGGGTGGCTACTTTGGAACTTGTTCAATGACTTAATCATGGCAGAAAATTCAAGAAAAATTCCCTCAAAGGAAAGAGTCAAGAAACTCCCAACGCTTCAGAAACTATACTCACTAAGTTGGCTAATGATGTGCTGGCTTTGAAAAAGCAAGTTGCTCAAAGTAGTAAACCTGCTCCTTACAAAGACATCCCAAGAAAAGGATACGTTCCCAACAAAGCCAGGATTGTAGGCGCTCCAATGAGGCTTGCTATTGAAGCAACTCCTGCAACTAATTCCAAATGTGATGTCATTGAAGAAATCAATGATGAGATTGAAGTTGTTGAGGTTGATGAGGAAGAGTCGGATTCTGAGACATCTGAACCTGAAGTTGAAGATCCTGAGGGGGAAAGTAATAATCATTTCTTTGAGTACCGTTCCAATGAAGAAGATGAATACGAAGAAATTATAGAAGATATGAATAGTCAATCTTTCACCGTTTTCACACGCTCTCAGAAAAAGGAGCAGGATACCACTAAGGTGGGAGATAAAGAGGTTTCTAAGGAAACTCCCAAAGAATCCAAGACAAATGAGGCTCCTAAAGAGTCCAAGGTGATTGAGGTTTCAAAGGTCAAGACTATCTTAAAGAAAGGAGGACCTTTGTTAGATCAATCGGTTGGTAAACCAACTACGAAGAAAGTTTCTTCTTCCACATCAATGTCAACCAAGCCCGAGGCCAAGGTCAAAAGTGTGCCATCATCAAGTTTGAAAGAAATTATATCTGAGACTTCAAGTACAATTACTTTGCCTAAATTTGATATCATTGATCATATCAATAAAACAAAAATTTCCATGTCACAGGCAGAGTACTTGAAGTCCAATAAGGATCAGCTCGAGAAATTGGTCCAGTTTATCAATCATTGAGGAGGGACTTCGTTCCCACACATTGCATGTCATTTGCATGCGTGCAAATCTATATGCTAACAGTCGTAAGAGGCATGACACCCTTTGAAGCCTAGTTTGAACGTAAGCACGATGTAGAACACTTTCCCATCTTCGATCCAATGTTATGGCCCTGGATTCCCAAAAATAAATGTAAGGCCTTGGAACCGCAGTCTAAACCTTCTTTTTTTTTTCGGGTATCACGATGGCATGAAGGGATATAGATTGTTTAACCCTACTACTTATGAGATTTATATTAAGAGAAGTGTGAAGTTTGATGAGTCATTTTCGACTTCTACTTCTCTTCCCTCTAAGGTTCTTTTTTCTCTCTCTCGATTGATTTTGACTCATCGGATAATGATGTCGTTGAGCGTGTTCCTCCTCATGATCTTCCCGATCTTCCCCGCTCCTCCCCACCCTCATGATTCGATTCTTCCCGATTCTAACAATAGTGATGATGAGGACTATGTCCCTTCTCACTCAGTGAAGAATATTCCGACTTTAAGCTTGATCCTCTTGGTCCTCATTGGGCTAGGTATACTTTGCAGCTTGTTGGAGATGGATTGAGATCCTTCGGATGAGAGACGTACTTGCCCGAAATTCCTTGGACCCCACTCTTTTCCTCCACTTCAAATCCTTAGTCTTTTAAGGAGGCTTCGGGATTCTTGAGTGGGATTCTGTCATGGATGAGGAGTATTCCTCACTCATGAAGAATGATACTTGGGATCTCACCCCTCTTCCAAAAGGAAGAAAAAAATTCGGTGTAAGTGGGTGTATCGGAAAAAGTATGGTGATGGTGGAGAAGTCAAGAAGTATATATTAAATTTTGCCGATTCAAATTAACAAAGAAAATAATAGTCTTCTATTAATTCACCGCTCACGCATCTTGATTAATCAAATACATACAAATATACAGAGACGTATATCCTATAATTGGGGATGGATCAATCCTTACAATAACTCAAGAACCGACCTTTGTGATATTATATTGTTATACATAACAATATAATATAAACTAACTAATACAATCTTCCCATATTACCATATTAACCACAAAAATGGTAAATAGTACTTAATATAAATATTAATTCCTAACATTCCCCCTTAGTGTTTACATGGGAAGAAAGCACATATGATGAATCGGAAATAGAATCGTATGTCTCCACATAATTTTCGGTATGCATATTGCCGGCTTGGATCTTGTTGTTTAGATCTCATGTCACATGACCAATCCGCTTCACCACGTGAACCCCATACTCGGATGATCACACTTCCACCGATTCACCTACATACGCGAACTCAACAGTTCCTGCTTTCACTTCCAGTGAATGCTAGATTTCACCGATCAATCGATGTTAGAAGTCGACAATCAAAGGATCTTTGCAATCGAAGGATCACTCGGTTAACCCTCCTATATAACTGTTCTCAAGTTCCAAAATGCACATCCTCCTCTTTTCAATCTTTAGAAGGGAATAATAGCACGTTTTATTTCTGCACACGTCACTCAAAGCAAACAACTAAAAATAATATAAAATATTACCACTAAATATGAGTGTAGCCCGTTGTTGGTGGATGACGAGAGGCGTTGATCGCCCTCCATCCTCCATTGCCTCGACCTCCAATATCACACTTTGCTAGTTCAGCGGATTTGATCATGAAGCTCATATGATAATGCCCCCTCAATTCAACTCGGACATCGGATTCCACCGAAAATGTGTCCAAGCTAAAAGTGAGGCAAAAAAATTATTTTTGCAATATTTTAACATTGACTCTTGACACCACGATACCAAACACCTAAAATCACCTATTGCACCTTTACAATGACAACTTATTTTTTTATTTTTTCTTTTACACTTTTTATGACTTGACAAATGATAGAGAGACAACAAATGATGACACTTTTAAATGGAGACTATTAATTTAATGACAACAAATGACTCATACTTTTGAAAAGATTTATGATAACTCTAATTTTTTTATCAGCGCCACTTAATACAAGAATATAGATTTTGAATTGACTCGCTAATAGAGGTATACCTCTCAATGACATACAAGACTTAAGTAAATTATCCCACCCTAATTAACAAAGAATTGATATGACATGACCGTTTACATATGGATAACAACATATCAATGACTCTAATGGACACATTAAAGACTTAAAAACAAATTTGACCTTAATGTGGTGGTGGAAAAAAATTAATTATACCAGACCATAGAAATAAAAGGTGAAACTTTAATGCACGGCAAGAAACTTGAAGCTCGGGAAGATAAGAAGGAAACAACATCGAAGTGGGGAGAAACGTGGTGAATTGGAACCAAGACACGCCTGTAAATTTGTAATTAGTATAACTGAATATACTTAGTTGATGAATCTGAAAATACTTCATGCATCGAAAATTATTATTCTCCTCCAGGTGTATGCAAGCCTGAATCAAACTTTTGAGCGTATCATAGATTTTGAAGATCACGTACCCGGAATTAAAACGCCAATCTATGATTTCAAGATATATCCATAACCCAGAACTGGGTTTTTATAATATTTTGACAGAATTTTTCAGCATCGAAATAAACAAACCCAAAAAAATACGTAATTTTTCAAATCTGGATTTTTGTGGAAAAATCAATTTACCAGTCGTTATTTTTATGATCAAAATACTTTAACAGTACATGCGCTGATGTGGGAATATTGAAAATTCCTCAAGCCATTTGAAGACCAGATACACAGATAAGGCTAGGTGATAAATGAAAGATATATAAACTCCAGGAGGATGCCCGTTGCTTTGAAAACCAATATCAAAGTGCTTTTGAATATATACTGCTCAACACTATTTGGATGTCGTGGACTGTGATAATCCCAAGCTAATTTGATGTAGATCAAAACAAATGCAACGACGAAAAAATAAGGTGGTAGATTGGCGTGAAGGCTCAACTACCCCTACAAATTATTTTCTACTCCATCACAGATGCAAGAATAAATCGCTAGGATACCAAATATTAAATTTGGCTAGAGTCGAATTAGCAGAGCAAAATACCAGTCTTCTATTAATTTGTTGTGCATGCATCTTAATCAATCAAATACATACAAATATATAGGAGACTGTATTACCATATTAACCACAACAAATGGTAAATAGTACTTAATGCAAATACTAATTCCTAACAAATTAATGATAAAGTGCAACTAGTAGTTAAGGGTTTCTCCCAGTAACTAGGGTTGATTACTCGAAAACATTTTCTTCAATTGTGAAGATGACTCTCATTTGATGCCCTCACCATCGCTACCGCTAATGTAGATGGGAAGTCTACTAGATGGACATTAAGAGTGTCTTCCTTCATGGGGACCTAGAGGAAGAGATCTAAATGGAACAACCTCCGGGTTATGTCCATGATTCCTCCCTCGTTTGCAAGTTAAATAAGTCTCTCTACATCCTTAAACAAGTCCCTTGGGCTTGGTATGCCAAGATGGACTCCTTTCTTCTTGCATCAAGGTTCACTAGGTGTCACTCTAACCCAAATGTTTACATTCTACGGCAGGATGACTCCATGTTCATCCTCGTTTTGTATGTTGATGATTTTTGATCATGGGTAGCTCTTCCTCTATCATTAATTTTGTGAAGATCACATTGGCCAACAAGTTCTCCATGTCCAACTTGGGCTTGCTTCATTACTTTCTTGGGATCAAGATTTCACAATCTAACTCGGAATTATGATTTCTGCAACCTAAGTACTCCCTTGATTTTCTTTCTCGCCACATGTCCGATTGTAAGCCTTCTCCTACTCCTTTCCTTTCTGGGGTTAAATTGGTTTCGGTCGCTCTATTCCCTTAGTTGAAGGTACCCTTTATCGGCAGTTGGTTGGGAGCTTGATTTACCTTACTCATACTCGGTCGGATCTATTGTATGTTGTTGGGATCATGTCCAGATTTATACAATAGCCTCATGAGTTGCATCGTAAAAGTAGTAAAATGGATCCTTCACTATGTTCGTGGCACTCACACAGACAACATTCACTACTTAAAAGGGATGGAGATTGACTTCGTTGGATATACGAGACTACGAGTGGGCCGGTGATCTAGATTATTAGAAATCTACCTCAAGCTATAGTTTCTCTCTTGGTTTGGGTGTTGTCAATTGGTCCAAAGAAAAGCGAGAATGTGATTGTCATATCATCTACATAGTTAGAGTAAAGAGGACCAGCTTAACACTTCCATGGAAGATATTTGGTTGTAGGTTATCTTGACGAGTTTGGATTTCTCTTTCGACGGCCTACCATTATCTCTGTGACAACATGAGCACCATCTCGATCTGCCAAAATCTGGTTTAGAATGAGCAGACGAAGCATGTTGAGATCCACATGCACTTCATATGGGAGTTGATACATGAAGACATAATTGACTTGCAAATTGTCAAACATCCGATCGGGTTGCGAACATATTCAAAAATCCCTTCATGAGGAAAAGTTTCTTCACTTGTGGTCTCTTCTTGGGGCGAGTGCATGCTGACAACCGCTCATCTTCTTCGGCTTTCTAGTTCTTCTTCTCCTCTTCTTATTTTACAAAGAGATGTTGTTTGTAAATCGGTATCTTATCTACCTCGGCTTTGATGAAGGGGAGTGGTTGTGTGTGTGACTTTCCTCATCATCACTCGGGGTCTCATCCACATCACGTGGTGAGTCATCTCACTTAGCAAGATCATAGGTCTTAGGAGTTATATGACACGTGGCAGATTCCGTCATATAATATGTCATTTTCATATGTGTCAATGGCATCATAGGAGTTACATTCCCTATTTGGAATTGTAACTCCTCTTTACCTCTTGAAGGGAATGATTGTCCAGAGGCACACAGAGTTACAAAACACTCTCATATGTACCCTCCTTTTTTCGATCTTTAAGAATAAACAAACTATTTTTCCTCACGCATGATTTTCCATTGTTTCTCGATTCTTGTTGATTACTTGGGGCATCTTGTCACCGCTGAAGTGTAGCCTCTTGATGTGCACAAGGTTCCGTTGATCATTTCCAAACACTCTCACGAGAAAACATTGATGTGGCCAACCTTGGAAGTGTTAACAGCGAGAAGGAAGGAGTTGGTTGGCTGCGAGGAATAGGGGGCACGTGGACGGAGAGGATTGACGTGTAGAGGGGCACATAGTGGCCTCCACATGGGGAGCAGTGAGTTGTGGTTTTATTGAATGGGGCCACATACATAGAATGTTGGTCATTTGCCATAGTTTTAGGTTAAAGTTTAACCGAACACCTTTTAGATTACACTATAGTTTATCTAATTTATGCTATATATATATATATATATATATATTGTTGTCGTGTAAATGTGCAACGAGTAAATTGGAAGTTTCAATATGACATATATATATGGAAGTTCGACAATTATACCCCTATGCCGAAATTTTCATGTTTTATCATTCCTAAGAAACCCCGGCTCTATCCAGTTAGTCCAAATGATTTCCCAACCAATGTCATAATATTATCCTAGGTGATTTAGGAAAATTTCACTCATTCCCCCTAGGTGATTTTAGGAGTTCATTAAAAATGCAAATGTTGGGCAGTCACGGGAAGGGCTATCGCTGGCCTTCCCGAGACAGGATCACCTCCTTGGAACAAAACGGAAGGGAAAAATTCATCATGGAGATGAATGGAATACCTTATGTCATCAAAGAAATTATTTTGGAAGGTTTAGAGAATTTTTTTAAGACTTGGAGCAGTCTGAGTGAAAAACAGGGTTCACAAGCCTAGACAGTGCCTAAAACAACTGCTGGGCTTCAAAAGAAGATTCTGAGAGCTCCGAATGGAGTTGGAAGTAAAAAAACATATTCGGAAAGAGGATTCCAATACCTACATGATGGTGAAATAATATTTTTCACAACACCTTGGCGCATATGATTGGAAGACAGTTTTTCTCAGGTACAAGTGGAGTCCCAGATCAAAAATCTGATTTTTCAGGGATCATATGATCGAATCAAGACATGAGACCCACATCATTGGATTCAAAATTCCATTTCCAGTCAGGATCATATAAAATTTCACCAATAAATTCCACCGGAAGCTCAAGTTATTTGCATTCCAAGTTACCCTCTCAAAGGTAGTTCAGGACTTAGTCATTTTTTCGAGAGGACACGTGTCAGCACCAGAGCTCTGGTGGGATTTCATGTCCCCCACATCCCTAAGGTCAGGTACATCACCCCTTGGAAAATTCACCCAGCTCTCATGTGACCCTTGGGACCCTCATATGACCTCCAGACCTGGCAGTTCAACCCTCAAGTGCTTATTTGGAGCATGCATTCCCTACCGTCGGATCGGTCGCCACGTGTCAGCTCCAGGACCACCGTGGAATTTGATGTACCTTATGCACCTGAGGTGGGGGACATCAGGCCTTGGAAAATGTGCCCAGCCCTATGGGGAGTCTTCTGGACACCCATGTGACCTCATTTCAGCTCCCGGTGCTTTAAAGCAATTTTTTCCTCCTTCATCCCCTCGCCGCTGATCTAGTCCCGTATTGTTGGATCTAAATTGTGCCACGTGTCACCGTCTTTGCTAACATTGTGGAAATTGATGTCCCTCATGTCTAACTTCTAAGACCAGTGCACTCCACCTCCATTTCTTCCTCTCGCAACACTAAAACAAAATCCCCACGGTGATTTTCAGGTCTCAAAAGGATCTTTCATCAAAACAAGAAGGAGAAACGAAGAGCAAGAAGGAGAGAACAGTGAAAATCCCCATAGCCTAAAAATGAAGATCTAAAGAAATGTTGCAAACCAGTGCATGAAACAACAAACCATTTTCTTCTATTCATTCCTCTATCCAAGACCATCAGAAAGACACCTTCAAACTCCCCCCTCATGCGACAGAGCAGCCACAATGAAGAAATCTCATTTCCGGCTCAACGAAGAAAGAAGTAAGATTTCCCGTCAAACTAGTTGCCGGATTGAAGTAAGATCGCACGTGAAGCACCAGAAGACAAAACCCACATCAAAAATATAAATTTTTTGTAAATGGAGGAGAAAACTAGACCTGCAATTTTCAGGTCCATTAATGGCTGCATACCCAGAGGCACTGCCAGGTCTGAAAACTAAAACTTTAAAATCTCCTGGACTATTAAGCGGGCGAAGCTGAAATTGTAGAGGGAGGATATTGGGAAAAAACCCATATCAAAAACTTTGTTCCACGTCAATCCGAATCCCAGAGGACAACTTTCTAAAAATAGCAGGTCTACTACATAGGAACTGCTATTTTGGGAAAGTTAGCAACAAAAGAACCTGCAGAGGAGACGAAGACATTGGAGGTAAACTACAACTGAAAATTCACCAGAAAAACATTTTTGGCACTTACTAAAAATAGTAAGTGGGCCCTCGAGCACCTGCTAAAAATAGAAATTTGATCCAGAAGAAACGAGGAACACGGGGAGAAGGAGAAAAAATAAAAACTAAGCCACAACATCCAGTTGAAGATCGAGGAATTACTTTTTCACACTTACTAAAAATAGTAAGTTGCTTTTTCGAAGGGAGACATGAAGATGAAATGGACGGGTCAGAAGCCGACACAACCCTTTGCCTACACGTATGATGTGGAAGACAGTGATGTCTTGTACATGGACCTGAATGACCTTAAAACTCGCATGGCCTCCAAGGACCGAAGGAGGATTGAAGACCAGATATTCACAAGTGGCTTGTTCGTCTGCTGCAGGACACCCAAGTGTCTGTGCAAAGTCTCGAGCTAGTCCTAGCCTACTCCTTCCACTACGAGCCCGAGATGCGAACCATCCGAGCTGACAATGGTACAACGTTGGTGGTCATCAATCCTAGAACCATTTCAATCTCTCTCTCAGATACCGACATCCCCCAACATGGTCATCATTTCCAAGGAAAGAGTCGTGCACGATTGGGAGACAATGGATTCATATGTCCAAGGAGTAGCGCTCGGATCATGGTTGAAAACTGGAAGAAAGCCTTCCAGGATTCCCAAGAATCTACCAAGGTGTGAGTTCCGAGAAGGGTATTCTGATGTCATCACTCTCCTCAGTAGAGTAATGGGCGAAGCAAACACAAGAGACTTCCAGGACTGGATGGGCCTTTACATCCTGACATTGATAGAAGGGAAGCAGAGAATTGACTGGGGGCAGATCATCAGTGACAATCTCCATCTGCAACTTCTCCAAGTACCCACGACAAAGAAGTTCCACATGACTTCTTATCTAGTTTATCTCCTTGCAAGCTCACAATCATTCAAGGGATTGGCTCTCACATAGAACATTGCTTCCAAGGTACCTACATTCGAGAAACTTCCACAATTGATAATGGAGGAGAGCAACAAGCACTTCACCCATGTGAATGATGCATTCACTATGTACGTGGTCCGAAACTTGGAAGGGGATCTTGAAGCTAGGATGTCACCAAAAGCGGCATCCCTGATTAAGGAATATGGCTCATACTTCATACAATTCTCAACATTCTCCTACATACGAGTCACCGCTTCGACCAAGCTCCTCTAAAACTACCCAAGTACCTCAGTGACCAGATTGTATTGTTCGAACTCTGCAGAAGATCACCCAAGTAAATAACAAGCTCAGAAGTAGAAGAAAGAAATTGATTTCTTTCCCTATATCTCTAGGGGAGTTCACGTGCAAAATCTCAAATGACGCATCCCACCTGGAGGCCGCTTTCACATCTAACTTTGCATTCCTACATCGCCAGGCCTAACTTTGACATCCGAGAAGATCCTGACTCCTTCTACATCCTAGAATTACAACATGAGCCACAAGTTGAGGACTACTGGGTCAATTGTATTGATGAGTTCGAAGTACGTAAAAATATCACATGAGGATGACTACCAGTGAGATGAAGAAATTCAAGTTCCCTTGGTATGAAGACATCTTACGCGATGATGGGACAGAGATGTATGATCCTAAGTACGCAGTAGTCAAGATGTCCCCAATGCCCCAAATCAACTGGCATGTTCGTGAATCAGGAGATATACTGGAGCGATCAAAAGGTGGTGAGGAGAATGAGGAACTGGTTTCAAAAGAAGAGGGCTATGATCATTCGATCACGAGGAATTTCCCCAAGCCAGAAGCAAGCTTCACGTCATTCATCTTCAAAGGTGGTAGAGGTAACCTCCAGCTCTAAACACTCTGGAGCGAGTTCAAAAAGGAAGGCCATGGAATTGAAAATTTCTCCCCACGAGAAGACATCCAAGAAATTCAAGGAAGAAAAAGATTCATTGGCGTCGCCACAAGAGGAAGACGTGATCTCGCAATGCAGACAAAAAATCCAACACCAGATGCACAAGTGAACAAGGAGTATATGACTCATGATCTAATATTCGAGCCACTACAAGAGGTCCTGCATGTTGTTGATTCCAACGCTCCTCTCATTCAGGATTTGCCTCCTCCATCAGAACAAAGAATGGTTGATGCGCCATTGAGCCTGAATCCGATGAGATGTTTCCGTGGATGCGGGAAACGATCATCCTCAACACTCACACTGTGCAACAAGTAGTAGCCCCTCGATATATCAGCAATTGTCTCTTTGGCTAAAGAAAAAAGGTCAAGAAAGATCGCATAGACAACATCACGATTCTACAGTGAGGAGACAAGTAATCAGTACATTGAAGTAGCTCGGCCAAAAGTAATCAAGCCAGTGGATGAGATGACACCGATGACTATGAGATGAGCATGATCCAATTGGGACCAGCTACTCACGAGGGATATTTACACATATTCCAACAATCTTCTAGCTCACATGATGGCAAGGAATAAATAATATAAAGAGAAGATCGAGGGACTAGAGGAACAAGTGCAAACTCTTTCATCCTATGTGCAACACTTGGTGGAACCAAGCACTATAGCACTTCCTATTGAGAAAGTGGTACCCATCAACAGCTTCGATCCGGAATCCATCAGAAGAACGCACGAATTCACGATGCAGGGCCGAGCAAACAAGGAATGGATCGATTCAATCTCTGAAAAAGGGAAGTCAAGCACTTCAAGAGGCAGTCAAGCTCTTTGCATACATGTGCGCCACCGCCAACAGAATGTGAGCACTCAAAAAAGATGTGGGGAAAGAAAGAGATTACTGGGAACCTCTGGGACTAGTAGTGAGTGAGATGAGCAACACCCATCGTCAGGAATTGATCGATAAGAAGGTTTTTGAAACTCCCGGACAACTTGACACGCGTATGGGAGAGGGCCTTGCAATCAGATTTGAAGCAATCAATCGGGCATTCACAGAGCTAGAGGAGAAAGAGGAACAAACATACAAGCTGCAGGATAGTATAAACCGGAAAATTTAGAAACTTGGAGTACCCGCAATGAGCGAACATTCAACTGCTAATGAGTTGATCGGCCCTTTCAAAGAATATGTCAAGAAAGGGGTGGGCAACCCATTGTCCTTCACTAAGGATACCTCGACTTCTTCTCAGAAATCCGAGCCTCCATTGCACTTATCGCAAAAGAATTCATCATGGTTCGGGAAGTGCAAGGACATCAACAGTGTGACCGATGGATGGACTGAAACCTTGAGTTGCATTCGCATCCCTCATGCCGAAAAAGTAGAACCAGTGGTGACTCGTTTCAACCAGGAGTTTGGAAAGACAGAAGCCTTCTCAGGATCACAAAGTGGAGAGTAGTCAAAGAACAGAGCTAAGTCCACCACAACAGCTCATCCTTCAACATAATCCTTCTTCTTCTTCCTCTTCTTTCTCTCTCTTTTCTCTTCTCATACAACACCCTCTCTCCTCAATGTTATATTTTTGCATTGAGAGTTGCACTTTTTGATATGACTTAAGTGACTTCAGAAATATAATGTAAATTTAAGTCACCTTGTTATTATAAAAGGGACTTAAGTATTTAAAGTGGAATAAGAACAGTCTTAAGTCACATTAAGGTATTCGAAAAGTCACCGAGAAGATGAAAAGTTTACCTCCTCTTCTATAAATTGTAACAAGCTCCTCATTTGAAGGTCTTCTGAAAATTCTTCTAAATTTTGCTTCTTAGATGTTGGAGCTATTTTTTGTGAATTCATGAGAGAGTTATCCTTGTGAAGAGAGCAAGAGATAGCAAGTTTCTTCCATTTCTCCTATTACAAAATGTCTTCTACTTCTCACACTATGTGCAAATTCTGCTTGAGCTTCAATAAAGGAAGAAGGAATTTTAGCCTCTTTGATTAAGGAGTTTGTTGGTACTCTGTGTCCATTAAGCTTCATTTAGTCTTGTAGCTATTATGCAGATTTGTTTTCTTCTATATTCAAGTGCATGTAATTAAGCTTCATGTATGCAAGTCTCTGATTTTCTACTTGCAGCATTAGTTTTCTCTTTTCTAAATTTCTCATTCCCTTTCCCGCATTCCAAGCAAAGTCATCTCTTGTAGGTATATGCAAGCATTTGCTGCACAGGCAGGGTCGAGGAGTGCCCCTATTGGATCCCGGTCGAAAGGCCACCACAGAAATCCACCTTTTCATGCACATGCACATACGGCGATTGCACCAATTAAGTAGAGGGACTTAGATTCCCATAGCGTTGGCAAGAAATCCACAAGTTTGTCCACCTAAAAAAATTTCTCACCAACAATATTATAGTTTTAAATTAGTTTTATATAAAACTATAGTATATAATATATAGGCTTAGGCTATAGTTTTCAATATAAGCTAACCTTATAAACATTAAAGTGTACCTTGAACTAGACATAGGTACTATTGATTTTGAATACTATAGTTGAAATACTAATGAAAAAAATTTACCAGGGGGTCACACTAGGACACCGGGGACATGAGTAAAACTTGAGCCAATAGGAAAAATTGATTTCCTACAATCATGGATTTGTGTCTCCTTGTTTTCTTTGATTTTAACCCAAGTTTTATTTTCACTTGCACACACCTTAGAAACTATAGACAAATAATAAAATATTTCAAACAAAATTCACCCTTACCTTTTATTTGCAGGTCCTGAGAAAGCTTTCACCAATCATAATGCGTAAAAACTTTGGAAGGTTTGAAAATTTACTTAGCATGTGTAATGTCTCGAGGAAGGAGAGAGGGGGTATTAAAATAATTTTTTCTAACCACCCAACCAACCAATCCAACCGTTTGATTAGTGATTAAATTATGATTAACTATCGCACGCTCTAATACCATGTTTGGGCGAGGAAATTAATTAACTCATTAAATCAATATATTGCAATAAATATTAATGAAAACATTTAAACCATTCAATAAATACATAGTGACACATATTTACGTGAAAACCCCCAGAGTGGTAAAAACCACGGTGAAAAGAGATTCCATTAATATGAGAAAGATGTTTTATAGTATAGTAAATCTCCCTCCGCACTTCTCTCCATCAATCCACCATGTGAATTAAATGGTCATGCCACATGATCAATTTTATTTGACCCCACAGTCACAAACCATTAAGTGACAAATTGTGACTTTATAAAAAGCACCTCTATTTAAATATTGATTAATAATAATCAATTAACCATAAACTCATGATTTATATTAAATAATCAAGAATATAATATTCTGATTTATTTAATTATAAATTAAGGTTTATACTAACACTTAATAGTATGCTCTAACAGAAGAGGATTGATCAGCACTAGCGGCCTGGGACCGAGGCATGACAAAGTGCATGTATAGGGCAAGTCACCTTGAGGGCAGCCATGTTGCGGATATAAAGTGACCGGCATATAGGGTGACTAATGAGTGGGTAAGGAGTATAAGTGATGAGCATGACTTGGAGGGGGCCTATTTGGACATGCAGCAGATGAAGATTGAAGGATAAAGGAGAGATATGGCACGTGAAGGGGGTGACCGACATTGAGGCGAGATTCATATAGTTCGACGTAATGTTTGTTTTATGTGTTTTTGTGAGTTTTTAACTGTCTAGTTGAATGTATTAAGACTTGGTGTGATTCTCACAGTTGCATACATGTTACAATCGCTATGCGATTGAGTGCAAATGTAGGAGTTATGCTCATTCCTTGTTGATTTGGATTTGATTAACTTGTATATAATCGATGGGGCATGTTTTCATGGATGCAAGGCCTATTGTTGGTCATGTTATGACACAAGTTCTCATCCTTCATGTATTGTTTACGTTATGAGATAATAACTTTGAGATGGAGTTGATATAGAGAGTGGGGTTGTTTCATATCATTTGGATGGAGTATGTTGACATCGACAAATTAGTGTTGATGGCTTAGTCTAAGAGCAATATTTTTGAAATAATCATATATAACACATTAAGGAGAGTGATAGGTCTATAATTGGTGATATGTTGATATCCCCAAACTTCGGAATAAAATTGATATTACCCTTAATAATAAGAGATCCAAAGAGTTAAAGAGTACACAAATTCTAGGTAGACTTTGTTTAGAGCAAGTCCGAATGCACCCAGAGTTTAGAAAACCGCACAAGGGAAACCATCAATCCTAAGAACTTTATTTGTGTCCATCTACATGGAAGGATCTCAAAGATCACTCGATAGAAGAATATTATCATGTTGTTATCACAAACAATTATTTGAGCTTCACTAAGCTTGTATGGAACAACTTGAAGGTATTTTAGAGGCCAGTTTCTCTAGTAGGAGAAGAATCGTTGGTAAAAAGTTACTCCATGATAGTGATGCACAAAAGTCTAAAAGATCTTAAGAAGCTTGATAAGTTGAACATTAGTGTCCTTAATGGATTTGATTATAATTGTAGCTTGTCGAGAAGAGAAGATCAAAGAGTTATTTGGTAACCTTATCCCATCTTCAACTAATGAACCATTGGTCCTAAGCTAACCTCCCATCACTCTATGGGCTTCCTCAACTTTGAGTTTATGTCTCCATAACTTGGATCTACATATTTACACTAAATGGAGAAAGGTCAAGCTCCTGAAAATTGTAGGTAATTCATGGCATGAATCCCCATGTTCATGATAATGAAATATGGAAACCTTCCTACCATAAATTCAAAGGTGGTTGTTCGAGTGATGTGTCGACCCACCAATTAATCCAGCCAATATCTCCTTAGGTCTAAAGAACCAAATACCATATTTGCTTTGATGTGGGAGAGGATCTCTCATGGGAGAGATAAACAAAGTTGAGATATAATTGATTTTTAACCATCCTTTCTTCTAGGGTTGATCATTCTGTGCAAAAGTGAATGGGAAGATGGTAAAAAAAGTGGCACTATCAACCACAAAACATGTTGACAGTGAGTTTGGAAAAAGAAGTTATATTGATCTACTAGTAGCATATGATCTAGTCTTTTAACGACTCCATCTTAACATTGTCTAAAGTTAGACAAGGTGAACCAAGTTGAGGCAAAATCAAAAAAATTGATGGTGGTCGAGATTATACATACCTACTTTATTTTAAATATATAACCATGCCTTCTTCTTGTGTCCATATTGAAAACACTAATGCATATGAATGCAAGATTCTTTGTCTTTATTCGAAGCATTTAGGTTGGAAAAGGCAAGTACACGCTTGTCAAAAGTAAAAATGGTCCACACCACTCAATAGAGGGGTTCACACCCCACGAAACAATATTCTTTGTAGTTTGTGGCGCAAGCACACCATTACTCCCTAGAGACCAAGATTTCGATTGGATACATGGTAAAGGGCCCCTAACCAGAGTGCAAAATAACATATTAATAGAGAAACCCTATGATTTTAACTTTTGCAGCATAACACTTTCATATATTTAAAACATTGATAACTCTTCCTACCTTATGGAATATATAGGTTGATTCAATAAGGCCTCAAACATTTCATTAATAAATAATCATTGGGGAAAATTGAGGTGATGTTGGTCACTCCATTTAAAACATCAAAGGATAAAAACTTGTTTTCCTTTCAACAAATTGTTGATTTCCTCCCAAGAAATCACTCATTTCAAATAGTTTCCACTTTTATAAACATATTCCCCATCTATAGAAGGTGTGAAGGGTTGCATGATCATTGGAACACTTCCTTGTCTTCAAATGTAACCAAATTTTCCTTTGAATTCTTAAAATTCACCCCTAAATGGGGTTTGATTGTTATGAGACTAATTCCTAAGTCAAGGAGATAATGACACTAGCCACCACATGTGGGGTGCAGAAATGGATTGTGTCACTTGGGAAATAGGGGTTGTGGCTTGTTTTCCATTAGTAGTCGAGCTTCTAGCTCTAAAACAAGAAGCGGGTTTCAGACATAACAATTTGTAGTTTGGTGGTGCCAAAAGGACAAGGAGATTCCTTTATTTATTACGGAGTCCAACAATCACCATTAGAGGTGGCCGCTTTCTGCGGGTTTTTGCTTGTGGCATCGATCGAGAGTTTTCAAAGGAGATACTCTTAAATCATGTGATCGAGAGCTTGGTAATGAAAGCATGCCTTCGGAGATCAATGTAAAGCACATGTTGTGAAAAACATGTATCCCCTATCTAGTTTTCTATTATTTTCTTAAAATCCTTGGATAAATTGATTTTGACAAAATATTGTTTTCATGGACAACTCGAATTACAAGGTTGTTCATGGAAAATAAAACAACCTAAGGGTTTGACGAGTTTATCAACAAATTGCCAAAGGAGGAGAGGGAGACCAAAACTCAATCTAGATCGAGATTTTAAGCTTGGCTTGCTCCAACACTTTAAAATCCTTGATCTAGAGGGAAAAAAAAAGAAAGGTATTATGAATAAATCACAAATCATGGTTGTGTAAGTAGAATAAACTTTTTTTCAAATTTAGGTAAATCCGACACAACATCAAGGAAATGAGTTTCTAGATTAGAACCCATACCTCAGAAAGCCTCAAGGACAATCTTTCTCACTTGCTTTGAAGGCATGATTATTTAGAACTCAACTAATATTATTTAATTTCTCACTTGCTTCAGGGCGTGATTATCTAGAACTCAACTAATACAATTTAGATTAAATGATGCATTTGTCATGGAAATATTAATATAACACCATCCAAGGGACAAACTACAAACCATAATATGACATATATAATGGTATGAAACTCAAAACAACTCATAATATTATGAACTCTCAAATAGAACACCATCATTTTTATTTTTTTGATTGAGCGACTCTAAGGGTGTTAGACTTGGGCAATCGGATTACATAGTTTAATGACATCTCCGCCTAAGTTCCGGAGGGAATATATAAATTCAACAATGCAAAGTAAGTGATCACCTGGCTCGATCCTCGACCTCAACCGCTTGACTCTCCGTATCGAGTGTCTCTAAGCCTTGCACTCAACAAGACTTGATCCTCAGTGAGCTCATTGAGAGCCATACATCACACCAATAGACAAAGGGCCTTTCAACAACACCATACATATTAGATTTAAAGATAAATATATAAATAGAAGTATCCCATAAACTCGTGGAAACCCCCTCGTACAAATGTAGGTAATTTTAAAGTGGGAATATTTACAACTGAGTCATCACATGTCAATTGTTAACCGTTTTCCATATCCGGGCTCTTTCTAGTTAAATGTGACTTTATATATTATTATAATATTATGGAAGGTGATTTTTTCCAATTAATTAAAAACACCTTTTCATTCAAAAATGGTTGCGAATAAGTTTGGGGCTCTGCCTCTGCTTCTTGTCAAACGAGGCGGCATTTTCCTTATCCACCGCTCTCCATCAATGAAAGTGGTGTTCAGGAATGGCGCAGCTTCTTTATCACTCAACTCATATGACCATGGAACTCTTCCCCTCGTATTCGACCCTGCTCCCAAACATTTATATTCTCCAAAATATACAGTCCTGCCATTTGAAAACAAGAAACAACAATCAATAAACTTCTTTCATTTCTGATTTCCATTAATTGTGCAGGGCTCACTCACTTTTGTCTGGTGGGATCGTTCCAGTTTTCCCACCCTTGTGGAAATATAATACCAGCCATGTATGTGTAAGCGAATATAACTCTGGAATAACGTCCCCATGCCCTGCCAAGAAGCATCAATCCATCTCCACTCACCTTACATTTCAAAAATACATACCCTGTTTCTTCCCCCTCTCAACTCTGCTTTGCGCTGCAATTGCCCCATTTACCACAGGAATTGCATGCAGATGGCATTTCTGTCACCAAACAAATTACCCAACTGTATTTATTAATGGGGGCCTCAATCATCTTATCTTTTCTTTTGCTGTGTTGGGTATTGTTTAATTTTAGTTTACCTCGTATACAGACTGCCCGTTGCCGCATATGAAATCTTCTGCTCCTTGAATGAAGCAGTTTTTGAAGTAATGTCTTCCATTGTCATCCAGAACAGTGTCCTGAAACCCCAAGAATCTGCACCCATAGAATGCAGACCGATCTCCAGAAATTCTAATTGCAACTGCTTGATCTCCCTCGCCGTATGAATTCTGCACAGATTCAGAATTGAAGTTCTTAAATTCATAGCAAAATGATTTCGTGACCCATAAATTCTTTTTGCTAAACAAATATGAATGTAACGATTTTAAATTCATTTAAAACAACAGTTCTGTTATACCTCTATTGTAATGAATCTGGCTACGAAATCGGAAGCCATAACAGTTACAGTTGCACACAAATATATACCCCCTGTTGCTCTGGCATTGTCGTTCCAAGTTATTACAGTGGTGTTAGCCTTAAACCCACTGAGAATTATGTAAGGCTTCTCTGCAGGAATGCTCACTCTTTCCCTGCAAAATAAAAGATAACTCATGGATTATATCCTTCACCAAAAGAGTTTAGACCAGAAAGTATGGAAGGAAATACCCATAATCAAGATCAGAATAAATATCCCAAGCTCTTTCCTCTAAATAATTGGGTACCTGTAAATTCCAGGCTTGACACGAATAAAGATGAGTTGTTTAACATTTTTTTCCATAAGCTCCTTATTATGAAGGGGAACAGCATCAATTGCATCTTGCACCTTGGTGAAATCCCCTTCATCTTTCTTTTTGGCCACAGTTATAAGAAGGGCAGTTGTATAGTCTATATTTTCAAGATTTTCAGCCAGAGGTCTATGTTGTTGTTTGTTTGATAATTTCTTAACAGGCCATTCAGTAAGACCATAATAAGGGCGTACAAACAACAAAAACACTTGCAGTGCTACAAGGAGGAAACCCAATACAGCCATTGAATTTTTACAGCTCGTTGCAGATATATAAGCAAAGATATTAGAGAGCAAATCAATGGTATCTTAGCAATGTAAATATATGGGCATCCATTGCTGCTCTCTCATTTAATTTTCCTTGCTCACAAAGAATTTGAGGTAGCCTATAAAAATGGGCACAAGAAGATGTTTTAGCAATGAATGCCTGAATTACTGGCTTTTAAATCCTGATATTCTTGATTTTATGCCTTTTTGTTATTTTGTTTTATTATTCCACAATCCTGTATGCTGAAGGAATTATCTACTTTATCTAAATTTGATGCTTTCAAAATGTAGAAGAAAATTGACATGCTCCCTGTGGAAGAGGCCATGGCTACTCGAGAGGAATAGCAAGAAAATGGGATTCCCTGTGCGTGTAAAATGGTCATAAACATTCTATTTTTCACTTCCTTTTTGGCTGGGTAAGCTTGCAAGAATATTGGATGCTTTGAGAAACCGTTTTCCTTTTGAATGGGTTGACATGGCACGTTAAGATTGGGTGGTGGAGCCTGGAGGTATCAAACTAATGGGTCAAGAGTTTTTTTATAATAATAAAACATTTGGATATCCATACTCCATTTATCAAGAAGCCATTTTCTATGTTATTTCCAAATAATATGCAAAATTATGTATCAAATTAATGGTTGACGAGTTATTTAATAAGAAAACATTTGGAAAGTTGGAATAATAGATTTTTATATTAAATAAAAATTCATATTTAATTTATGGTGAAGTCATTTCTCATGTTTTTCCAAATAATAACTCACGTGAGTGATTTAGAAATGTGCTTTTTCCTCCTAATAATTAGTGGATGTTTTTCTAACACAAATGTATTGATATCCGAAGGAAACAAAAAATTATATTTAAATGTCTTTTCCTAATTTTTTTATCTACCTTTAATTGTTTTCTTGTTAGTGTGTTTATATATTAATTGATCGTTGGTCAAATTTAGGTTCTTGTTGACTCGTGCTCTATGTTGTTTGGTGTTCACTATATTTTTCTTGTATATGATTTTCTATACTTTATGATTCTATCTTTTGCTTGTCGACTCCTACTCTTCTCCATTTGACTTTGTTTGCTTCAATTCTACCATGTTTCTTTCTTCCCTTGGTCATTTACAAAACCTTGCGTTTTCCTTATTTTAGGCACCTAAAAATAACACCATTCAAATTAAAACACCCAAAAACATACAAAACAACTATTTGTTTGCTTTTGTATGACTCAATGCTCCTAGAAAGTCAAAAATAGTGTTTCTCTTTATTCTAATCATTCTAAACAAAATTGTGAAGATTGTCAGATTTTGAAGTTATATTTGGTCAAACTTTACATGTTTGGCTATTTGGTTTTTTAGGGCTTTTTTACCACAAAGTTTGGTTCCTTAACTTTTGTGCCCTTTTTGTAGGCTTTTCCCACTCGTTATGTGTCATCCATATGGTCCTATTTTGAATTCAAGAAATATGTAAATACAAGTGCATTAGTGCATTTAGGAAAATCAATCAATCGTAGACAATCAATTACATGAGTGATATTGAAACTATGAGAGGTGAATTTATTCCATTTTGGAAACATTCATATGCCAAAAGTTGAATCTAAGCATTTAGAGATTGCTTCTAGCTTATTGATCTAGAGGACACCCATAGGTCAAATGGTCTACATTAGTTGAAACTACTTACAAATGGGAGCTCTCGAATGGGGCCAAACAAACTATGTATGCAAAAGATGCATCCCATTGAAGTTTTGCGGGCAAAAGGTGTGCACATGTGGGTTTGGTTTTTCACTGGTCCACTTTTTATTAGGAGGAGGGCCTCAGTCGCCTTGTCATCACATTACCACCAAGTTCATCGAATGGCGAGCTCAACCATATGGGTCAAGTTCAATATTATCACCAAGGCCAAGTAGAATGATAAGCCAACACACACCTCTAAGTGCCCAAGCACATCCAAACAACCAACACAACATTCTATGTGGTATTCAAACTACCTTTGACCAAGTCAAATCGCACTATTCACCACATGGTCGAGTCATAAGCATTGGTGGTCCTTTGACCAACCAAAATGGTGGAGAAAAAGCGTAAAAAAGGCTTATACAAATGTTATCCTCGCGCATGTGGGAGTAAATCATGGAATTGCGCTAAACAATGTGCAAGGCTTATCAAGCCTTAATTAAATGCAAAAAATGTGGGAGTGGGGCTCGACCTCCTCACCCCACGTCCACTATTATAAATCCCCAACCATTGGGCCATACATACCTAGGTTATATTTAGCTAAAGGATATGGGTTACATCCTTTTAATTCGGGCTTTGGAAGTATTAAAAGGCTAAACATGTTGTGTATTTTTAAGCTTCATGGTAGCTTTGAATCTTGTGAAGCTTGGTTAAGCTTATGGCTATGAAAGCTTTGGGAAGCTTTGTAGAGTTTAGTTAAGCATAGCCTCTTGGCAAGGAGAACGCCAAATATATTTGAGAGCCTCTTTTTAGAGAGAGATGATTGTTCTATCCTTTTGTAAGGAGAGATAGCTCATCGTAAGATGAGAGAGCCCATTATTATAGAGCGAAAATTTCCCTTTTATAAAAGGAGAGCATTATGAAGCCTCTTATAGAGAGAGAATTTGATAGCCCTTGTAAAGTAGAGATTTATTTTTCCTTTGTAAGGAGAGAGCATGTTATCAAGAGAGTAAAATAGCCCTTTGTAAAGGAGAGATAGGCTCTTTTTAGAGAAGATAACCAAGTATAGTTTGTTTATTAGGGGAGCAAAGTTATAAGGTCGAGAGCATGTTCCAAATCCTTCATGGAGGACATCGGAGACTTGTATGTAGATCAAGATCCCCATATTGGGAGAGAATTGATGTAAAAAAATGTATTTTGCATTGTTTATTTGTTCGGTTCATACGTTGAGGCGAACTTGGAGACATAGCCCAACAGGATGAACTCTTTTATCAACCTAGTTTTTATTGTTCTCTATTCTTATTATTTGCTCATTATTTATCATCAATTTTAATCGATTTTTAATGTTGTAGCCAATTTTTACATAATTACGAGAAAATTGAGAAAAACAAGTTTGATGTCCGAAATTGGTGAAATAGTCATCATTTGCATAAACTAATTACTTGGAATAAATATTGGTATTTATCAAGCTAGTTACCACATAAAAATACGAGAAATTGATTAAGTATTCATAAATGGAGAAATTGGTTTGAAACGCTTATTTTCGGATCACTTTTGGTATCAAAGTCGGTTTTTAAAGAGTTGTTAACATCTTTTCCACTTTAGATTATTCTAGTTGTGTAATTTGTAGTTTGGAAGTGCATGTTTGGGATATTTTAGTAGCGATGGAGAAGTTAGAGAATGCTCCAAAATAGTGGAAGCAAGAAAAGCTTATTTATAGAGGAAAAGAGCCCAAGCCACTAGATCTGCAAAAATAGCCCATGCAAGGTAATGGAAAAATTTGTTTTGTCAATACTAATGAGAATATTATTTCTCTGGAGAATGGGAAGGCCTCGCATGGTGATGGTGAGAGAGAATGCAATATGCAATCAAGAAGGGGACAACCTTCCTATCATGGGAATTACATTTAGAAAGAATGCAAAACATCTCCAATAAGAGATGAACATCCCAAAGGAGGAGACAACACATTTTTCCCTCATCATACTTGCAAAAAGGAAGTCCTAAAAGATACGGCAAGTATAAATACTCGAATGTTTTCTTTAATTATGAGAAGAATGGATTTGAAACACAAAAGTTTTGGTATGCATATCCATGTTTGTTTTGTGGAATGAATAACCATTGTGTGGCCATGTGTTGGAAGATAAATTCCATACAAAGGAAGTATGTGCCCTTCAAGAAGAAGGAGACTTGTTGTAAAGACCACTCTCCAATTCAAAATGTGGAGAATGGTGAGAAGGGCTTATTGTCCAAAAGAATGACAATATTTTTACACTCATTGTAATATGAGTGGCCATTGGGTTGACAAGTGTTGGAATCTTCATCCACAACTTCGTCCAAATATCGGCAAGAAGAAAGTTGTGAGCACCAATAGTTTAAGAGGCATCCTGTGAAAATCCCACATATCCAAAGAAGATCCCATCAAGAGGGAGCAACCCAAAGAGGAGCATCTATTAGCTTGGGTTGGTAAGAAAGTATTTACTTTCATGGATAGTACATTTGCATAGATAATTTTGTTTAGCATGCATGTTACACCTCCAAATCACTTTTTGGGTTTCCATTGTTGAAGAAGCATGAAGGAAACTAACCCCATTTGTTTGAGCAAGTGTGGAGGTAGATCACTCATTGAGGGTGAATATGTTTTGCTCACCACTTCTTGTAGCATTTGGCAAGATGGGTGAAGAGGCACTCCATTAAGAGGGAACTTCAAACAAAGGTTCTCCAATTCATGACAACAATAGAGATACATGTTGATCGGGATCTATAGCATCCACACGAGCCAAAGTGTTCTTCCAAGAAGGAGATGAAGTGGCAATAGACATGAGGAGAGCTTCTATGGCAAGTAACACTCAAGAGCATAGTTGTTTTATGAATGTATGTTGGCATTCATTTTCTTTCATTGAAATATGTTCTTTCAATGTATGTGCAATTGTTTATATGCATGTTTTGTAATGACCCAAATTGGGCAATCTTTGTAATTGGAATTGTATTTACAATCCATGTATGTTAAATTTTGATTTTAAGACCCCAAGAAGGGAAAATTGTATAACACCGTTTATTATGCAATGTATTTTCATGCCCTTGTTAATAATATTAAACAAGGAGAATCCATTAATAACTCTTATTGGAGAGATTCAGCTAAACCTACAAGCAATGTAGAGGCTAAAATAATTTGTCGAGAAGACCAAGACACCAAGAGTGCAAGAAGGTCATATGGTAGAGATGGGAGGAGTCATTAAATCTCTTCATCACCTAGGTTTGCAAGATCCAATTTGGTAAGTCAACCTCCAAGAGAGAGAAAATAAAGAATCGCCATACATGTCGGTGCATTATGAGATATAGCCCCTATTTTGGTAGAATGAACAATTGTATGCCCCTTCTAGGGAGAGAGAAAACAATAATATTATTTTCTATTATTGTAGAAGTAACAAGTTGAAGACCAAGGGTCCATTGTAAAGACCTCCTAGAGAGATTACAAAGAACTTTCAGCCCCTTTACAAGGGAGAAGAGAAGGTATGTGGGAGTTTTGTTCCAAAAATTGATCAAACTGAGAGACTCCTAGAAGATAGAGACAACTCCGTATTGGGAGAAATAGCCCCATAATGGGCAAGATACCCCTGTATTGGGAGAAATATCTCCATAATGGGATAAATCGCCCTATTTTGGGACATATAACCCTTTTGGGAATAGATGGCCATGTATTGGGAGAGATAGCCTCCTATGATCATGGATCAAGGTGAAAAGTTTAAGTTCCTTTAGTTGATGATTTTTCTCTTGAATACTTGATGATTTGTAGGAAGAGGTTATGATTGACAAAATAGAGAAGAGGAAGATGTAGAGAAAGCCAAAAATTAGGGAGTTGTACTTTCGGAGAATAAACCGACTTTTGGTGGTCTAAAATATTTTCGGTGGGAAGGAGTGATATGGAGGAAACCCATAACTAATGTGGTTTACACATGAGCTTAAACTACTTTCGTACATAAGATATCATTAAGATATTTCTAACACACTTTGAACGAGGTCAAATGGACTTTGTATGCGAAGTTATGGCCCACTAAAGTTTTATAGGCAAAAGGTGTGCATAGATACATTGATGATGACATCATATTGACTGGGCTTGCCAAGTGGACCAATGGAGTATCGACATGTGGAATTAGCATTTCGACAAAAAATGGATTTAATTTCCACCTTCGTCTTCGATTGTCGAATGTGGGGCCCATGTTATTTGTCGAATGGGGCTCATTACTTGGTGGGTTCCACTTTTATGAGGAGGGGGCCCAAATGCCTTATCATCACACTATCACCGAGTTCATCGAATGGTAAACTCAACCCATAATGGGTTGAGTTCAATATTGTCGTAAAGGTCGAATAAACAGGGAGCCAACACACTCCTCTAAGCATCCAAGCGCATCCAAACATCCAACACAACATTCCATGTGGCATTCAAACTACCTTTGACCAAGACAAAGCACCCATTCACTGCATGGCCGAATCATAAGCATTGGCGGTCCTTTCACCGACCAAAATGGTGGAGAAAAAATCCTTTTAAAGTTTTATGAAAATGTTAACCCCACGTATATGGGATTAAATCATGGAATTGTGTTAAACAATGTGCAAGGCTTATCAGGTCTTAATTAAATGTGTAAGTGGGGCTCGAATCCCTCACCTCACGTCCATTATTGTCAAACCTCAACCATTGGGCCATATTTATCCGAAGGATATGGGCTATATCCTTTTAATTTGGGCCTTAAAAGTATTATACAAGGTTGAACATGTTATGTATTTGTTAAGTTTTGATAATCTTTGAAGCTTGGTAAAGCTTGTGGCTAAGAAAGCTTTGGGAAGATTCGTAGAGATTGGTTAAGCATATCCCCATGGTAAGCGAGAAGACCAAATATGTATGAGAGCCTCATTTTAGAGAGAGACGATTGTTTTTCCCTTTTGTAAGGAGAGATAGCCCTTCGTAAGACGAGAGATCCCGTTAGCATGGAGCGAAATTGACCTTTTATAAGAGGAGAGCATTGTGAAGCTTCTTGTAAAGAGAGGATTTGATAGCCTTGTAAATGAGAGATTTACTTTCCCTTTGTAAGGAGAGATCCCATTATCGAGAGAGTAAAATATACCTTTGTAAAGGAGAGATAGCCTCTTTTTAGAGAGAAGATAAGCAAGTTACAGTTTTTATTTCAGGGAACGAAGTTATAAGGCCAAGATCCTATTTTAAATTCTTCTTAGAGGACATCAGAGCCTTATATGCAGAATAAGAGCCACGTGATGGGAAGTATTTATGTAAAACAATATATTTTGCATTGATTTATTTGATTGATTTGTATGTTGAGGCGGACTTAAGGATGTAACCCAACAAAGGTGAACTCCATTATCAACTTGGTTTGTGTTTTTCTCTATTCTTATTACATTCTCATTGTTTATAATTAGTTTTGATTTGATTTTTAATTTTTTCGCCAATGTTTTACGTAATTATGAGAAAATGATAAAAATCAAGTTTGATGTCCAAAATTGGTGAAATAGTCGGCGTTTGCATAAATTAATTACTTGGAATCAAATTTGGTATTTATCAAGACAATTTTCACATAGAAGACGGGAAATTGAGAAATTGATTAAGTATTCGAAATGGAGAAATTAGTTCAAAACGCCGATTTTTAGATCACTTATACTAGGTGTTGCATGCATTGAAAAATAAGGTTTAGGATAACTACATACACCAAGTTAACTATTTACTTGCACTAAGTATTGTTCGATATTTTTTCAAATCATAAGAGACCTAATGATAATGGAGGGATAAAACATGTACCCATAAAATACCCCATTTTATGGGGTTTCCAAGAGATTTGAGGATGTATTAAAGTGTGTCAAGGAAGAAGATCAAATTCCTAGTGATTTGTCATGGAATAAGAGAAACTAGGTGAGGTTTTTGTAGATTAAGGAATAAAAACTACATTTGCATCGTCACATCCATACCTACACAAAAATTCCATTTCTCGTAGTACTATTCCATTTTATGAGGTATTTCCATCTATATGATTTTGATCAATCTTCACCATATTGGTCAATGATGCTTTCTTCTTTTATTTTTAGGGTTGACTCGAATCACTAGACCTATCTTCAATAATACATATTATTCTTAGCATCTTGTTGACCGTGCTTATACCATTAACACTTTGTTAAGTGCATGTTTATTATGTTGTACTTCAACGCTAAACAAACGTGTTTGGTGTTTTGATGTACTTTTAGCATGTCTATGTTTTTATGGAACAAGTTATTGAGTTCGATACAATGGTTCTCTCTCTCTCTCTCTCTCTCTCGTGTGAGAGATTATAATATTGACTTGGTGTCCCTAGATTTCACCCCGAAATGCAGGACTACCTTTAAAAAGCATTCGTTCTTTTAAAATAACGGGTCTTTTTGTGTTTTTATTGCCAGAAGATGTCTCTATTACATTAAGATATTCCCAATTAATCATATGAGCCAATTTTGACAAATACCCAGATGTTGAAACTCATTTTATCCCTTCGCCAAGTTTTGTCTGGGGAAATTTTTATTTAATTATTTATTAAATAAATAAAGCCCCATTTGAAGTAAATTGTGCTTCGGTTGAATCTTGTTGAAATTTTGCATGTCAGTATCCACACATTTCAATAGGATTTTCACCAGGAATGAATTTAGAGCATTGTCATGACTTTTGGCAAGGTTTTTCATTTTTATTTATTTCTTTTGCGTTTTTCTTTGGTTTTCCCCGTGGTCTTTATGTTTAATTCCCCTAGGTTTGTTCTTTGTCATGTATAGTCTTGTTTGATTGCACAGGAACATCCGGAGATCATTTATGGCCACTATACCGGAAGGAATTAGCCTTAGAAAGTAAACTTCGACCAAAAAGATGAAGTCAATCACAAAAAGCCTCTCCTACGTAAGTCGTACTTTTTGGAATGAATGGGTTTAAGGCTTCGATAGGATTTTTAGTAGTGGCGAGCGGCGAGAATTTCTTAGGCTGCCTTGCAGGTACTTTTCCCATGAAGTCAAAGTCACTTAAGTTGCAATGGGAATATTAGAGGCGCGGCGGGAATTTCTTACATGCCTAATAGGGTAACTTTTCCCACCAAAGAGGTTTATTCACTCATGCAAGTCGCACTTTATCAGATAAGGTTATTTTCCATACAAGTCACACTTTTTGGGAGATGATTTAAGTTGTCGATGGGAATTTTGGCGGTGGAGCGAGCGAAATTTCTTACTTGCCTTGCAGGGTAAAAATTCCCATGATGAAAGCCAAATCACTTAAGTGGAAGAGGGGATTTTTGGAGCTGCAGTGCAGGGTGGAAATTCCCATCAAAGTTGACTTCTTATTTTTAGAAATTCCTCTTGCCAAAAGTGTGGCCCACCTTAGGTGAATAACAATGCATTTAATCATATTTATTAGTAGTTTATTCACCCAATTTTGGCGCCATAAATAGAAGGAAAGTCAATGCAAGTGGAAGAGCTAAGGAGAAGTCAAGGATGCATGCTAAAAATAAATAAAATAAATTATTTAAAAAGCAACCAGCAGCATGCATAATTGGGCGCCCAAATTGGATGAATAGACATGGCTATTAATTAATTAAATTTCCAGAAATAGGAAGAGGCAATTATTAAAAATAGCATGTTGGAGGTTATATAAGCATGGGATGCCATAAAGGAGAAGCACTTATTTCTTTTTTATGAAGATTGCAGCTCGGACAGGTTTGGCGCCAAAAGAAGGAGTATGTTGCATTAATAAATATTTTCCATTGCTGGGAAGCTTCTAGTTTTGGCGCCTAGGGTTGGAATAGCCTAATTTTTGTCATTCTGAGTATCTGCATGTTGGTATATGTGCCTAGGTGAATTAAATAATATTTTTGCTTACTTTGCATGCAAGCAAAACCTCAAATTTTAGGGCAGCAGGCTTTATATGCAGATTTTGGTGATAAAAATCAAGTATTCATGCCATGGACTCCATCTTTTTCGAATAAATTGCGGTATTCACCACACGTGCTCAAATCAATTGCGGGTATTTTCCATTGTCGGGAAGCTTCTAGTTTTGGCGTCTAGGGTTGGAATAACCTAATTTTTGTCATTCGAGTATCTGCATGTTGGTATATGTGCCTAGGTGAATTAAATAATAATTTTGCTTGCTTTTAATGTAAGAAAAACCTCAAATTTTAGGGCAGCAAGATTTATATGTAGATTTTGCTAATAAAAATCAAGTATGCATGCCATGGGCTCCATCTTTATCTCGAATAAATTGTAGGTATTCACCACAGTGCTCAAATCAATGTCGGGTACATTGAATATATCCTCGAATTTGAAGAAGTTTCCAGATCTACGCAAATTGATCTAATTGTAAGGGATTCCGGCGCAATTAAAAGAAAAAGAGCTCGGGCAAAGATGTTCCAAATGCCATGATGAAGCATGATGAAAGGAAAAGGATCAACAGAATCATGCATAACTTTCAAATTTTGCTAAAGTCAATTATACAAACATAGGCCCCGAACCTATCACCAATTTAATTGACATATCCATATCTCATAATTACGAAAGGCTTTCGGTAAAAATTCATCCTCTTGTTTCTAACGCAACCCGTGTATAAGTCGATGCATGGAAAATTCCTTCCAGGATCTTGCATGTGCTCCCAATCTTCCAGATTGAAGCCTTCATTTAATTTACTTGTATTTACATTCACCCAGTGCTTTCCTAATATAAAATTGCTCATATGCAATTAAAAATAAAAATGATGAGTGTTGTCAATTATTTACGGTAAACATTAAAAGCTGGTGCATGTCTTGGAGAAGAACTACAAAAGCTTCAAGAATAAGAGGGAAGACAAGTCAAAGGCAATACACCGTAAGAAAATAACAGTCAATCAACCGCTTCTAGATCCAGGTTTGGTGAGAATCAAAGGCAAAAGAGTCAAAGGCAAAAGAGTCAACCACATGCGAGAATATGGAAAAAGAACAAGACTGGAAGTATTGCATCTTTCTTTTAATTTATTTTCCTCTTTCTTCTTCTATCTTTTATTTTCTCCGACAAATTAATTGAGAAATTAATTAAATTATAAAACTTAAGTGATTGGCTTAAAAGTCGTTACTTGAAGAAATCAATTACTTGGAAATAGGTGGTAGACATGTAAAATAGAAGGTTTTATTTTCAGTTATAAATCATACATGTCATGCAAAATGGAATTCCAGAGGAATATTGTCGATTGCTTCCCTTTTCATAGCTTCCACATGTGGGAATTCATTTAAATCTTCACATTTGTAATTTCCCTCTATACACTATAAGTAGAGGAAGAACCTACGAGTTAAACAATCGGAAATTGTAATCAGCATTCTTGTGTTCCAAACTTTGAGTGAAAACCACGATAGTTTTCTACAAGCAAAGGAATAGAGAAGAGATTTCGAATAAGTTTTTGTCAATAGTGCATTCGTCTCTTATTTATTTTTAGATCTAAGCATAAACTTTATGTTGTCTTAGATCTAGATCTCAAACTTTCCTTCCTTCAAATTTTGTGTTTTAAGATCTATTTGTTTTGCTATGTGCATGTGATCAACTCATCAACTATTGGTTAGGTTGCACATTTCCTTTCCTTTCTTCTTGCATTTAATTATTTCCCTTTCTGCACATATTGCTTACAGCTGCTTACTTGCTGCAAAACTATCTAGCTATGGTTCATGAGCTACATAGTTAAAGTAATACCAACAAATAGATATTAGGAAATACAACTGACAAAATCTTACACGGGAGCCTCACCGGTAAATTAGGGATATTTATCTCATGATTGCTAGGTTTTCGGTTGTGCGAAAATCTAGCCAACATGATTACAATTGAAATTACCTTTAAAGAAATAGAATGGCTTTTTTTTTTGAAAACAATGACTGATTGTCAGTGTGCGTGTGTGTGTGTGTGTGTGTGTGTGTGTGTGTGTGTGTGTGTGTGTGTGTGTGTGTGTGTGTGTGTGTGTGTGTGTGTGTAATTATAATATTGATTGAAATGTCCATAGAAGAAATAGAATGGATTTTTTTGAAAATAATGAATGATATAGAGGATGTGGCTTTCTTTGAATTGACATTTTTATAGAATTGGTTGATTTAAGTATTATACCATTGATGAAGAATGAATGAAAATTATGTGATTAAGTGTTAGATTAGTTGGAATATAATTGTTGTTAAATAATTACTATATTGATTATGGATACAATTATTGTTGATTGTGTATGAAATGGTGTTGAAAAAGTCGCGTGTGAATGGTTAGAATGTTAATTTGGGGAAATATCATTGGATTTTGATTTTAGTATAATTGTTTTATGTTGATTGATTAAAGTGCTTGTGGTGATTTTGATTGCAATAAATTAAATGGGATTTAGATGTGACTCTATATTGTAGGGTGTGAAATTATATGTTGGAAATTGTAAAATTGGTATAGTTATCGGTGAATATGATGTGCATTAAGTGTGCGGGAACAAATTATTCTTATGGATACATATACATACTTTCCGATTGAGGACAAAAGGGACCAAATCTTTAGTGAATCGTGCATCAATTAAAGGCCTACCCCATACATTGATCCTTACAGTTAGGTTGTTGCAAATGTTTCGTTAATTCTCGAAAGTTGTTGGAGCAAACACTTTTATGTGACCATTGAATTATTTTGCATTATTATATTGTTTTATAACCCACTTTATAGATTATTTTACTATTTTAAATATATTTTGGCTACATTATGTAACAAACTCTAATTTGGCTTTATAGGCCACTTTTGAGTGTAGTTTTAGATAGGAAAACCTTGTCCTACGCTTCCAAATGAACCTTATACCCCTACACATACGGTGGGTGGACTCTTTTAGGCCTTTGGACCACTTTAGGACCAAAATGAAGCTGAAAGTGGATGTAAGTGATTTAATGTTAAAGTGCATAGGTTAGTGTTATGTGTGTAAGGAATCATGTAGGAGAGTGGTTGGGATTTGAGTAATGTGTGTGTGGGATTTTCAGGGATTAGTTTTTAAGTAAATTTATTACCATTGGTTAAATGGTACAGGGAAAGGAGCCCATTTGAAGTCTAAGGGAGTTGTGCTTTTTTTGGGGATGGGTATGCCCTATGGAAAAACCCTATTGTTTACTCACTTAAGCCTTGTGACCTATTTATTTTGATTTGGTAACTTGAGTTTGGGGTTCACCACTTTGGATTGACGGGGTTTTAAATTTTGGAACCAAGCATTTTCATTTGGATTTTTTGGATAACTTTGTGGGAGCTTGATTGGGAGGCTTGTTGGAATCTTGAATAGGCTTGGAACTTTTGATTGAGTCTTGGAAAAAGGAAGGAGGAGGTAAACCTCCACATTTTGTGTGATTTAAAAATGATAAAATATCTTCTCTTCCTTACTCTCTTGTTTTATTTCAAAATAATAATAAAATGTGTACTCAAATCTCTTTTGGTTTTTGAAATTTTGAGTTATTTTTGTATTTCCTTAGTGGCTCACTTGAGCTTTCTTACTTTCTTGTTTGAAAATTGATGGTGTGTTTCAAACCATTATCTCTTTGGTTTTTATAGTTTGTGTGTGTAATGAAAGGATGCAAGCAATCGGTGAAATCATGAATTGTAGTTGGGAATGAAAATGAATCATCTTTCTTAATTATATCATTTTTATATTGTGAAATTGAATTAGATATTACCTTGAATTACAACTTTTGTTTGACCGTCAATTTGTGGATGATATTTTGAGTTGAATTATAAATTTGTATATAACTTATTGGACAAGGTTTGTCAAAAATCTCCAACAAATTGTGTATCCTGTTAGAGCACTATTGTGTGGTAACCCATGAGTTCTCACAATTTCCTTAAGGAATTATAGACACAAAATCATGTACTTTAGACATTATTTAGTCTTGGTCTCATACTACTATTTAGAAGTTTTTGAGTGAAGAAAGTACTAATTAACCCTCGTCTTTTGGCCATCTTCTCTTATTTTATTTCATCATTCCCGACCTTTTACACCTACATGCCCAGTCAGCTTTCATCACTTTATGTTATTTTAGCCTCAACTGGGGTGCCCTGGTCCCACAGTGGGCGCCCGATCCTTTTGCACTTTCCCGCCACTTTTTGGGCTCTTTCTAGCCATTTGAGATCTTTATCTTTTTGGTGGTTGGCCATTTCGGGATTAATTATGAAATTAGATCAAGAGAACCCTATAAATATAAAGTTATGAGACCATAATGAGGGACCAAACACTAATCACTACTATCATCCACCTAGAGTCGCATACATTTGGAGATCATTTTCATTCATTAGCTCCATCACAAGGACAAGATGGTTCATCTACATTACACGCATAGGGGAGGGATTCTATTTTATTCCATGCACGCATTCTATTAAATTTTCTACATGTATTATTGCTTGCTACTTCACAAAGTGTGACTTGCACAAGAGCACCTAGGGCACATGATGCACACACACACACGCGCACGCGCACGCACACACACACACACACACACACACACACACACACACACACACACACACACACACACACACACACACACACACACACACACACACACACACCGAACTACATTTGGGTCCGAAATGTAGTGCAATGCTCAATTAGTAAGCCCATTGTTGTGGCAACTGAGGTTAGTTCGACCCATTCATTTGCATTCTTCTTTTTTTTAGGATTTTTATACTCTTCTTTGATCTTTTGCACGTCTTCTATACATCTTGGATTATCAACGAAACATGAAGTAGTACAATGAATCTAATGTGACACATAACAAGGGTTTCAGACCACTTACCAAACCCGTGTGAAACTCGGTTTGAACCTATTGCACAAACCAAGGCACCCATTCTCGCATACCAAAGAGCCGATTTGTGCCCTCCCTCTCAAGTGCTCCAATCTAGCTAATCATCCCAAATCCATCTTTTTCGGGACCTTTGCACAATTGTTCTTGTTTTATGTTCCTCCAGTCATTTCTCCAACACAATCCCGCAAGATCATCAAATCAGTTGAGTTCTTTCCTCTTCTCTCTTGCACATTAGGGTTAGCATTTCCTTTTGCATAGTTGTTTGGGTCATTTACATACTTCTTTACTACATTTACTTACTGCATTTACATGTCATTCTAGATTAGATTAACTATAGGATATTTCCACATTTTAGTTAATCAAGAATATATTTTGATATGCATTGCATCATTGGTCTTTTTGTAAGAAATAAAAATGTGCCATCTTTGAGAACTTATCCACCACTAAAAATTCAAATCAACACTCCTTTGTGTTCTAGGTAAACCCAAAACAACTTACATATGTGTGTCTCCCAAGGCATCTCTAGAATGGGAAAAGTTTTATGCAACCCTATGTTCAAAGATCATCCTTTAGCCAGATTGAAAAATGTGGCAATCATGTTAAAATTGCGTGCACATATACACTAATTCATGGCTGAAACAGTGAAAATTTTAAGGAACCCATGAAAAAAAAACTTATAGAAATGGTGGCGAATCTTGCTTAAGAAAGATTCATTGGGATGGCGAATCTTACAAAAACTACTATCGTGACTATGGAAAAATTGAAAAAATCATTAAAAATGGTTATAAATGTAAAGGCAAATCTTACCTAATTTTGTAATTTTAAAAAATATTTTGGTGAATTTCAATTTTCCTCTTCAGGTTAGATTTCATTTTTCTAATATATTGATGGTATGAAGTGCCTTATATACATTCCTTAACCAAGAAAAATTATTGAGTTACGAAATTTGGACACATTTTCCCCAATCCTTCCTAGGATTTAACCTTGACCGTTGATAATTAATTACAAGTATGGTATAATAATTAAACCTGCTTTCACAGAAGGGAAAGATTCAAAAACCAACATCAAAGCTCAGCCTGTCCCGCATAGTGATAGCATTTTTACCATTGAGAACAGGAACAGAAACAGTGGAAACATGGGGGGTCCGCCTTGCAAAACTGAACCGACCCACAATCCGGCGTGGAAAGAGGATACGGTGCTTTGGAACTACCTTCAAATCGGGGTCTGTCTAATTTAATTGAAAGGATTCAAGGGTTTGATCAAGACATTTCTATTAGATTCACCCAGGGATGGAAGAATCGGGTTGTCAAATACAACAACATGGAGATTGAGATCACGGAAGAGCTCATCACCCAGATCACGGGCCTCAGCCTGGAGGGCACCAAATTCTTCAATAAGAAGGTTGACAGGGAGGTGGAGACCAAGAAGTTCCTGGACGATGGGGAGAATCTTGAATTTGTGACTGCTGGCATCAAGGTGGCGTCGATTCCTAAGCCTTTTTCTGAGCTTGCCAGGATGGTTGTTAGGTATGTAACTCTTGAAGGAAGATTTGTGACTATACCTCAAAAACATTTGATATTTCTTAATCACTTTCGTAGAAATATCATCATCAGCTTCCCTCACTACTTGATAAACTCGCTGGAGAAATCAATTAGGGAAGTTCAGAGCCACTCTAGGGTTGTCCCTTTGCACCAAGGGCTTATCCTCCTGATCCATCGCCACTGTTCTAGCTGCCCCCCCATGAATCCTACCCCACCCTCTTCCTCCATACCTCCACCTGCTCACACCGCTTCCACTCCCCCTGCTGAAAAGGAAGATTGAAGTTGTTGCTTCCAGCAAGAAAAGCAAGAGCATAAAAACTAAAATCCCTTCTTCTCAACGGGTCCTCAGAAGTCACAAAGACCTGGAACTTGCTGAGAACCTCCTGCATATCAGCAAACCGATGGAGGAACCCAAGGAGGAGGACTTGATGGACAGAGTGGACAGGTTGGAAAAGGAGATACAAGAGCTCAAAGGGACTATAAAAAATATGGAAAAAGCTAAGGGAAAAGGAATACTTCAAAGTGATGATGAAGAGGGGGTTATTGCTGAAGTTTTCAAGAAGTTACAGTCTTTGGATGGCAGAATGGGGAATGCAAAAATTCGCAATGACTGCATACTATCTGCCCTTAAAAGCATTTATAATTTCATTGAACAACATGTTCATAGTGTCTGACAATTTAAGTGGGATTAATGAAGACATTTGGGGCCCCAAAGAGAAAAGGGATATTGCAATTGCTCAGGCGGATATGAAAGACTCCTCTCAGGCCACTACCATTGCCTTCTTCATGTCGTTGTAGGCTATCAAAACCAAGATTGACAGGGCTATCAAGTAACGGGTTTCTGTGTGGTGTTGTTTTTTGGCTGTGAAGTTGCTGTTATCTGGTGGTTCTGGAGCTACTTTTTGGCGAGTTTTTATATGTTGCATATCTTTTGTTTGCTTTTTGATCTTTTCTGCTACTTTTTGGATCATTGTTTGTTTGGATCCTTTCTTCTCATGTATTGTCATATCTGGCTGATGAGCCCTCTTAGGTTGGTCATTTTGCCCTTCTCTGGGTTGTTTCTCTCACCTTTGCTATCTGGCTTTTGAGCCCTTTTGTATACAGGGTATAGTCCCTTCAAAACTATTTGCCCTTAATAAAAAAACCTTGACCGTTGACCCATTGTGGCCACATGTCATCATTTCATGCTATTTTGGGAAAACACGCGATATCTCAATCCTTCCTCATGAATCGTACTTGAATTATATGACATCCATCGATCTCTTACACTATGTCAAAATATAATGATATTCTGGATCTGAAGTCTCCTTCCTTAGTCTTTCTTTAGTTTGACACTTTTTAACACTTTTTCAAAAGATTTCCCATGAATCCTTTCCTTCAACATTATAGGAGATATTTTTCTATATATACACATACATTTCACTCCTTGGAAAATGTGGGATGATTCCCAAAGTAAAAATTACAAAGACATCCATTGTCAAGGATCAAAATGATTGTTAGTTGAACCAATTCAAATCAACATGCAAACAACACATTTTATGGCTTAAATGGTCCTTGGAATTCCTTAATTAAATCATGTCACATAGAATAGAATCCATATTCTAATTTTAAGATTAGATAATCCTTTAATTGAATAAATAGTTGAATTGGTGCCTTTAGTATATTTGATCATATCAACACACACATACATATACACATATACATACACACACACACACACACACATATATACATGCATACATACATACATATAAGTGGTGAATTTATTCAAATTTAAAATTTTCTCTCCAAAACATTGTGCAATTGTAATCCAAGGGCACATAGAATTCTTGGCAATCCAAACATGTTTTAAAATATGGTTTTTTTTATTTAAAGGCGATTCATTACAAAAAAACATATTTATATTAGAATTCATTTGGCTATGTGAGTGGGAAATAGTATTTTTATGAATATTTTAGCGAATATTGTGTGTGCATATGGTGTCCAAATAGCCAAATGGGACTTTTAAAATCTCCAGAAATAGCCAAATTATAAATGTTAGCCACTAACATTTTCCTTGGGACAAAATTAATTCTCTCCTAGTTGCACTAAGGTTTTTCCAACCCTAATTTCCCTGCTAATCCTATCCAATGTTTTTGTAGACACTCAAATTTAGAAATTTACTCTTTGGCATTGTTGGTTTTGATAATGCACTCTCGTTAATATAAACACACTCTATCCCCGCTTAGTACATCCCGGATCTCTTGTCGATCTTGCTTAGTCCTACACATTAATATGTCAAATAGATTATGATATTACAATTCATAAAATCCATATAAAAATTCCAATTGACAAGATGCAAACTCCATTTTCATGTTTCTCATCCTCAGGAAAAGCTGTATAGCTTTAGTAGGGATTTTATATCTAATCTTGACCTATTTTTACAATTTTTCACATGCATATCCTCCATCTTTACTTTCAGTTTCACATTCTTTGATGAGTCCTTTACTCCCTCTAAGTTGACCTTTCTTCGATAATTTACCTTTAGAACCCTATTTAAGCAAGTATATGTTCTCTCATTTACACACTGGAATCATATGGCACTACATAAATACACTCACTAACTACTCTTGAAAAAAAAAACCCAAGGCTCCATGAATCTCGCAAAATCATATGCATACTTATTAGGGAAGCAATCATTAAAGGTCTCAAGCACCATATCGGGTCAAGAAGTCGGGTCATCCCGCTTCATGAAGCACTCAAACATCCCTTCTCCAAGTATTTTAGCAAGAGTCAAACTCAATGAATCATTTTCAAAGAAGTTACCAAATCATAGTTTCATTCATTTAGATATCATGTGTTATGTATAGAATGACGTGCATTTTGAGGCCTCTTCTAAGTAATTCCAATGTTGATGGTGCAGGGGGGTACCCACAACCCAACTAATGTTTATTTTGCAGGGTCTACCACCCATGGCTATGGTTTGAGATCTTATTCTAAATATACAAAAGGATTTACATCATGATGATAACTATGGTTTCATAGTGATAGAAATTTTTTGACACTCCTAGAAAGTTATATATCCATAATCTAGGTAGGTCTAAGACTCGTACATTAGGGTTAAGACCACATGAATGGTCATGGTAGAGTTGCGATGGTCCTACCATAGGTCAGGTTCAGTCATAGTTCTAGAAACAAAACATCATCATGTTTAAATTTCCTAGTTCCGTAGTAGTATGCACACTCGAACTTCCCATTGTCATTTGTAATTAGCTAAGTGCAATCATTCCATTATTCTTCCAAATTTGTAGGAGGTTTGAATCCTAATCCTACTCTAAATTCCAAGGAGACGAGAGATAGAAAGTGCAAAAATTGAAACTAAAACTAATAGGTGATACACCAAAGGAGTGGTGAACACTTCTTGTTCATGCAAATTGACACAATTTCATGAAATGCAACATGAAACATCATACACAGGCTGATAAGATGCAATTAGAGGTCTGAAATGAAGCAAGACAATACAAACAAAGGACTGAAAATTGATCACAGAGTCTGCACTGTCATTTTCACTGTCAAAATCCTTGCATTTGCAACATCAAAGAGGTAAAAACCTGTTACAATCATGAAGAAGGTCTGATACTTGCAAAAATCACTTGTTGAAGGTGAAAGAAGAAGCTTGCTATCCAAAAAAATGTTCAACCCTCAAAAAATGAGCCAAATCTGGCTTTTACAATGCATGGGTCGAGCCCAGGAGAGAGAAAACATGTGTAAAAAACATGGGAGCCATTCCCCATTGAATGAAGATGCATTAAAATAGCATGGGCATCCTTACAGACCCATGCCCTGACATTTTTGGCCATGCTGAAGAAGAATGCGACCCATTTTGCATTAAAACTGGTTGTTGAAACGTCATTTCTGGCCATTACCACGTGCCAGAGATGTTTCTTGATTTTCTCTCTCCAAACTGAACCAAAATGCAAAAATGACCATGGAATCTTGTAGATAATTTCACCATCTTTCCATTGATATAAAGAACGTGAAAATCTGAGCTCTGGATCGAAAGATATGGTGATTTGAAAATTTAGGGCAAAACAGGGCCAAATCGGGTCGGCGGGCAAAAAATTTGAATTTTTTACCTTTTTGGTCATTTGGAAAATTTTCAAAAAATTCCCCATGCCCCACCAGTTCAGGTGCCACGTGGCATGTTTTAATTGGTCACGGGCCCTTCCTGCTCCATTTTACTTCATTTTTGCCTTTGGAAAATTTTTCAAAATTTCCCCGCCGGGCCGATGAGGTGAAGACACGTGGCGTGATGTGATTGGCTCGGGCCTGTCTCTCCTGAATTTTCCATGGGTCGCTTGATATTTTTGGCTTGGACACATGTCAAAACCCCATTAGGTGTGGGTTTGACCCTCCAAAATTTCCCATGCGGGCTTGCTCTGAATTTTTGCCCCAACTAGACACGTGGCGAGATTCTATTGGCTCATAATAAGGGGGCGGGCCTTTTTCTTGAATTTTCCATTATTTTCCCATTGGGAAAATTTCCCAAATATCTCCCCGCTCCCCCACCGGGGGACACATGTGGCATTCTTATTCGTTGGTGGGGGCAGCGGGCCAAAACTTCACCTTTTGGATTTTCGGCAAAACACTTTGCCAAAATTTCAACTTTTCCTCCGCCCTCTGAAACTCCGGCTCCTGGTGACACGTGTCGTGTTCTGGTTCGTCGGCGGGGAGGCGGGTGGATCACAATTTACTTTTGGATTTTTTGGTGAAACATTTTGCCAAAATTTCTAACTCCCCTCGCCCCACTTTTCCGGTCCCTTAGGACACGTGTCTTGTTTTAATTGGCCGCGGGGCCATCTCTCCAAAATTTCCCTGCGCAAACACTTAGCCAAATTTTCCAATTTTTGCCCCTGGACGCGTGGCAGCTCCTGATTCGTCGGCGGGTCCCACGGGAAAAATTTTCCTTTTGAAACCTACGCCAAAACACTTGGCAAAAAACCAAATTCTCCTCCGACCCCCGCCACTTCCTGGACACGTGGCACGTCCTGATTGGCTGCGGGCCTTCTAGGGGAAAATTTCCCACAAAAACTCCACCGAGCCATAACTTGAAAAATACGTGGAGTTAGGAGGAAAACTTTACCTTTCTGGAAAGTCTGAGAAAGAGCTCTATCCAATGGTGCCATTTCCAGAAGATTTTGAGTGCCTAAAAGCAAAATTTTATGTCTGAGGCACAAGAGAAGGAAAGATGAAAGGAGTTAGCCAGAAAATGAGCAGGGGGCACATTTTGGGTAACAATTTTGGCGACTCAGAGGGGTCATCTGCTCTGCTGATGAAGATACCGGTTTCTGAAGCAATCCATTGGGCATGGAGTCATCAAATTTTTGTTTAATACCCAACTGACTTAGAATGTTGCAAGGAGGAAGATGGAATATCACCCGATGGAAGCAAGGACTGCAAAACATCTCCAGGGACAACAAGCTTGTGCCAAAGCACTTAGGGAAAGCAAAACAACCTACAACAAAACAATGTGCACAAGCACTTGGAGGAATGAAAACCTAAGCTAATATTTACAAGGTGGAGAATTTCCCTTTAGTAGCAATGCTTTAGATAGATTCCATTGACTGGAATCTGCAGTTCTTCGCCATCCAATGAAGACAATTGGAAGGCATTGCTGTCCTTACACTTTGTGACCATGTATGGGCCACTCCAAATGGCATCAAATTTTGAATGCCTTCCCGGTTTTTCTCTATCTGCATCCCATTTTAACACTAGATCTCCAACTTGGAAAGATCTACTCTTGGCCTTCCTATCAAAGGTCTTCTTGATCAAAGCTTGATCCTTCTCCATTGCTTGGGATGCCTGATCTCTGATCTCTTGGAGCTCCATCAACTCTGCATATCTCACCTCCATGGGCCCAAACTCTAGCAACTCTAACTGCTTCATGAGTTCCAATGTTGGCAACTCAAGTGACATGGGCAAGATTGCCTCTCTTCCATAAACAAGCCTGAATGGAGAGTTACCTGTGGATCTCTTGGGAGTTATCCTATCAGCCCATAAGGCTGATTTCAGTTTGGTATGCCAAGACCTCTGATTCTCATCAAGAGTCCTCCTAATGATCCTCAACAAGTTCTTGTTTGTAGATTCAGCCTGGCCATTACCCTGAGGGTAGTAGTTTGATGAAGTACTTAGGTAGATCCCGTTCTTGACAGCCCACTCAGTCACCTTGGATCCAATGAATGCTAATGCATTATCTGAGATTATTGTAGCAGGTATGCCAAATCTGGTTACTATCCCCTCATAGAAGTCTAAGATGCTAGACTCATTTGCTTCCTTGAGTGCTACTGCTTCAGTCCACTTGGTGAAGTAGTCTGTGGCTGTCAAAATCCACTTATGCCCTTGGCTTGAATTGGGATTAATGACTCCAATGAAGTCCAAACCCCATTGCATGAATGGCTGGTCAACTGAAATTGGATGCAATGGAAGGGCAGCAAGCCTCTCTTTACCTGTGAAGAATGCACAATTCTTGCACCTTTTGATCCACGCAAAGCAATCACTGAAAATCTTGGGCCAATAATAACCAGCCTTCATGATTTTTAGAGCTGTCACTCTTGGTGCAAAATGACCACCAGCTGGTCCACCATGGAACTCTTCCAACACCCTATGAATCTGATTTGTGCTAATGCATCTCAGCAACACTCCATTCACATCTTTCTTGAACAAAACACCGTCTACTATGGCATATGGGACAGCCTGCAATCTGAAGTGTCTTCTTTGGGTCTTGTTCATCTCTGGAGGGCATAGGCCTATGCTTAGGAAGTGCATTATACCTTGGGTCCAGCAAGGAGTGGGGACAACATTATCCTCTTCTTGAGTGCTACCTTGCACATGGCTGTCTTGAACTGTCAAAACAACCTCTTCTTTATTGCATACTCCTTTTTGCTTGCCCAGAATCAGCTGCTCACACAATCCTTTTCCTCTTACCAGCTTGGTGACCTTGATCTCAATGTCATACTCCATGACACGAGTGATCCAACCTGCCCTTTTCTCATTCAAATCCTTGTTGAGGAGGAAGTCCTTTACTCCCATGAGAGACCAACAACTGAACCTTGTTGTTTGAGACTAGATGCTTGAATTTCTTCAAGCTTCTGATTACTACAAGTACATGCTTCTCAATAAAAGAATATCTCACCTCATAGTCATCTAGGCTTTGGCTGAAGAAAGCAATTGGCTGCTCATCATTGTCCTTGTTCTGCTTTGTACCAAAATGGCAGAAATAGTATCATTACCTCCAAATGCATAGAGGATGAAATCCTTGGAGAAATCCGGGTTGATGAGAGTTGGTGCTTGGGAGATGGCTTCTTTGATTGCTTCAAAACTCTCCTTGCCTTCTGTTGTCCACTTGAAAGCCATGCTTTTCTTTAACATTTTGGTGATAGGTTTGACAAGGGCTGCAAAATCTGGGACAAACCTCCGAACAAAGTTTATTCTCCCCAAGAAACTCTGAAGGGCCTTCTTGTGGCTTGGCAATGGTAGTGCTCTTATGGCTTCAACCCTCTCTGGATCAATTGCTAATCCTTCTTTGGAGACAATATGGCCAAGGAGCTTTCCTTCATGTGCTAGGAAGATACACTTCTTAGGATTCAAAGACACTCCAAATCTCCTGCACCTTTGGAAGACTTGTCTCAAATGAGAGAGGTGGTCTGCTGCATTCTTTGAAAAAACTAGTGATATCATCAAGGTATATCAGCACCACGTTGTTAATCAAACCTTTGAACGCCATGTCCATTGCTCTTTGGAAGGTAGCTCCAGCGTTGGACAGCCCAAATGGCATTTTCCTGTATGCATAAGTTCCCCATTTGGTTGTGAAGGCTATCTTGAACTGATCTTCTTCCTTCACCATAATCTGATTGTAGCCCGAGTAGCCATCAAGTAGTGAAAACCTCTCGGAGCCAGCCACAACTTGCAAAATTTGCTCCATAGAAGGGAGTGGGTAATGGTCCTTGAGAGATGCTCTATTCAAGTCTCTGAAGTCAACACACAATCTGATCTCTCCACTCTTCTTTCTGACTGGAACTAAGTTGGCAACCCAACTAGAATGCTTGATTGGGAATATGATTCTTGACTCAATCAACTTGTTCAATTCCTTCCTCATGAGAGGTTCCATGTGTGGATTGACTGGCCTTTGTTTTTGCCTGATGGGCTTAGTATTTGGATCCAACTCAATGGTGTGCTGAGCTAACTTGGGATTGAAACCTTTCAAATCTTCGTAGCTCCAAGCAAACACATCAGGGAACTCTTGACACAGTTGTATGAACTCATACCTTTCTTGTTCAGTTGTCATCTTTCCAATTTGCAATGGTTTGTTCTCTTCCACCAAGATGGATATTGAATCTTCTCTCTTGACTTGAATGTTTGCTTTCTCTTTCCTAAACTGATCATTGGGATTGAAAATGGACTCCAAAGTGATAAGTCCCTTGGGCAGCTTGTTAGTTCTCAATTGTACTTGGTCACCATCTTGCTTGTTCCAATTTTCTGATTTTTAGTGAGAACTCAGCTTCTTCTTGTAAGAAATGGATGATTTGCTGGTCATTCTCAAACACTTGCCAACTTACATTGTTATCCGGCACTGAAGGCCTCACAATCACATGGATGTTTGGTTGTACCTTGTCCTTTTGAATGCTTTCCACAATATCAAAGGCTGCCCCAATGCTTTGCTGCAAGCTTTGTCGTGACTTGGTTTTCTTTTCTAGGAATGGATTTTATGCTAAAGCCCTCAAAATCTTCAATGAGGTCCCACACCTTGTTCTTGTAGCACTTGAGTAGATTATTCTTGACAGCATGCTGCCCCTTAACTTGGTTTACAATCAATTCACTATCACCAAAGACTTGCAAGTTCTTTATTCCTCTCTTTATTGCCCAATGCATCCCTTGCACCAAGGCTTCATATTCAGCAGTGTTATTGGAGCATGCAAACTGAAATCTAAAAGCTGAATAGTACTTTACTCCTTGAGGTGAAATAAGCATAGCTCCACCTCCCGCACCTTGTCTACTCCTTGATCCATCAAAAAACAGCTGCCATACCTCATTGTCATCCTTGTGGTTTGGCTTGGTGATGTTAGGAATGGGCTGATCTTCTTGATGTATGCAATAGACCCTAGCTCAGATTCTTCTACTTCTTGATAAGGATCAAAAGCATGCACCTTGTTTGCCCATTCATCAAGAGTTAGATCCGGGATGCTTCCAACCTTGGTGTCAGCTTCATCAGTGCTTGGGTGATCTTCTTGATCAAATGCCGAATAGTTGGCATTGATCTGACTTGGAGTGTAGGGCTCAATGTGGAAGTTTGCAATAGGTTCAGACCTGATTGTAGCTTTGGTTCCATACCTCATTCTGAACAGCATGTGTGACCAATCAGCAGACAAATATCCTCCAATCTTGGCTGTGAAATCTCTTGACAAACATAGGGCAAAGAGTGGTGGAAGGTCTATAACTGATACATCTTGTAAAACAACAACATTTGGACATGCATGCAAGGTAAGACTCAAGTTTCTAATCACCCCAACTATTGTTACTGTTGTCCCATCCAACTGCACTACCCCTTTGGATATGGTTTCATATTGAAGTCCTAGCTGATCAGCTATTTGCTTGGGCATCACTGAGCTACTTGCCCCGGAATCAATCATGCAATTGTGCACCAATTGGTTTCCAATGATTAATGAGACATAAAAAGGAGGGGGCTTCAACATTTTACCTTGTTGTCCTCCATGATTCCCTTCAGGCTGGGCAGCATTTGTGAGCACCTTCTCTTGCATTTGGACTTGCTGATTCGAAGTTGGCCAGTCCTTCATGGCAGCTTGTAGCAAATCTCTCTGGCCTAGGATAGATAGGGATTCCCACATTGATATATTTACATTTGTCTTCTTCATCTGATCAATGATACTAAATGGTGATGAAGGATCTCTTTGTTGTCCCTTGGTTTGCATATTCATCCCTTGCATGTGGGCAGCAACAACTGGTATTTGAGTTGGTCTAGGAGCTGTTCTTGGCTGCCCTTGTGCATTTACAACTGGATTTTGTTTGCCAACCATTTGTGGAGCCATAAAAGGTTGTGGATTGGTTGGAGCTAATGGTTGTTCTTCACCCAAATTCCTTCTTTTTGACCTTGTGTTGGCTGCAACACCTTGAGAGACTATTTGATTTATGCCACAAAAATCCTCTGCCTGCCAGTTCACAAGTGTGGTGTCATTTGGAGCTGATTGCTGCTGGAATGTTTCTTGTTGTTGGTTGTTTCCTTGACTTCCCTCACCCTCCACACCAGTAGTTGTCACCATTAATGCTTGATTCAAGGCACCGTTGAAGCACATAGATTGGTTGTGAGGTTCATTGCATGGAAAACACCAATCATACTCCTGAGCAACGTTGTTTTGTGTTGGCACCAATGCCTTAGAGGCAGATATAGCATTTGGATTATAGGGCTGAAATGGTCTGTTGGCAGGAGGCCTTGCTTGATTTAGATTTGCAGCTGGATTGGGTGGTCTATGAGGTTGATATGGCTGCCTGTTAGGCTGAGCTTGAGGCTGGAAGGAAGGTCTAAAACTTTGGGCTTGTTGCCTCTTGAGAGTAACCAGCTCATTACCTAAATTTTGCAATTGCTTCATGACTTCTTGAAGCTCATTTGGGGCACTTGGAGATGAAGTAGAAGCTTCATTTGAACTCTGATTTCTAGGAGTGGGAGAAGGAGCCAAATTAGGTGCTTGATTAGTGTTTGGGCTCTCTAAACTTGGAAACAATGGCATGGGAGGTCTAGGGGCTAGTTTTCCAGCTTGGATCAAACAATTTTCAGCCCTAATGGCAATGCTATAAGCCATAGGGATAGTTATGCCTCCCATGGACTGAATCAACATAGAAATATCAGAATTTAGAGCTTTGAGATAGTAAAGAAAAGCACCTTCTGCTGTTGGCCTGACTGCCACTGGAATTCTCTCCCAAGTCCTTTGAAATCTGAAGTTGAAATCAGTCAGTTGCTCATTGGGAGCTCTCTTGATGGTTGTCAGCTGCTCCAAAAGAGACAAGTTGTCTCCCTTCTCTCCAAATTGCTCATGAAGTGCTACACATAGCTGGTTCCAATTTTGAATAGAACCTGAGGCAAGGCTTCTAAACCATTGCAAAGCCTTCCCCTTGAATGAAGATGCCAACAATTTGACAGCAACTTGCATCTCATTGATTTCATGAATTGCACAAAGGTTGGCAATGTCTTTAACATGATCACCAGGAGTAGTCTGATTCTCTCCAGTGAAGTATGGAATGTTCTTCAAGGCTGCAATTGGAATTGGATTTTGTGCATTGAGAGCAAGTGGGCTGCTGCCAGTGAAATTGACATAGGGGTTGTTTTGTGCCATTCTAATTGGTCTTAGAACCCTTGTTGACTGAATGAAAGGCCTACCAGGTGGAGGAGTTGAGAGAGTTCTGTTTGGTGGAGATGGAGACCTTTGAATCCTTCTTCCTCTTTGCCTTCTTCTTGGAGATAACTACAGATATTCAAACAACACCTCTTCTTCTCCAGCTCTTGACCTTGTAGTGATTCTTCTCATGAGCTTTCAGGTCTGCACTACTAAAACCAGCTGATTCTTCCCCTTGGAGTCACCAGATGTGTAATTTATAGCTCTTTTAAGCAAGAAAATTGCAGCAGATGCACATCAACTTTGCTGCAATGAAAATGAGACCTCTAAGGTCCCACCGGCATGCCAAAACTGTTGTTGCAAATCAGCAGCACCCCTGGATGCAAATCAGGTTTCTAAGTTGATGTTTCAGGCATCCAGTGTGATTGCACAACATTGAAACCTCTCTCCAAGTGTGGGACTTGTAAAATGAGAGAGGAATCTCTAGATTAGAGGTTGGTTCCTCAAACTCCTCTGATCAGATCTGTTATTTGCACAATTGCAGAGGTTTGAATCCTAATCCTACTCTAAATTCCAAGGAGACAGAGATAGAAAGTGCAAAAATTGAAACTAAACTAATAGGTGATACACCAAAGGAGTGGTGAACACTTCTTGTTCATGAAAATTGACACAATTTCATGAAATGCAACATGAAACATCATACACAGGCTGATAAGATGCAATTAGAGGTCTGAAATGAAGCAAGACAATACAAACAAAGGACTGAAAATTGATCACAGAGTCTGCACTGTCATTTTCACTGTCAAAATCCTTGCATTTGCAACATCAAAGAGGCAGAAACCTATTACAATCATGAAGAAGGTCTGATACTTGCAAAAATCACTTGTTGAAGGTGAAAGAAGAAGCTTGCTATCCAAAAAAATGTTCAACCCTCAAAAATGAGCCAAATCGGCTTTTACTGATGCATGGGTCGAGCCCAGAGAGAGAAAACATGTGTAAAAACATGGGAGCCATTCCCCATTGAATGAAGATGCATTAAAACAGCATGGGCATCCTTACAGACCCATGCCCTGACATTTTTGGCCATGCTGAAGAAGAATGCGACCCATTTTGCATTAAAACTGGTTGTTGAAACGTCATTTCTGGCCATTACCACGTGCCAGAGACGTTTCTTGATTTTCTCTCTCCAAACTGAACCAAAATGCAAAAATGACCATGGAATCTTGTAGATAATTTCACCATCTTTCCATTGATATAAAGAACGTGAAAATCTGAGCTCTGGATCGAAAGATATGGTGATTTGAAAATTTAGGGCAAAAACAGGGCCAAATCGGATCGGCGGGCAAAAAATTTGAATTTTTTACCTTTTTGGTCATTTGGAAAATTTTCAAAAAATTCCCCATGCCCCACCAGTTCAGGTGCCATGTGGCACATTTTAATTGGTCACGGGCCCTTCCTGCTCCATTTTACTTCATTTTTGCCTTTGGAAAAATTTTCAAAATTTCCCACTTGGCAGGATGAGGTGAAGACACGTGGCGTGATGTGATTGGCTCGGGCCTGTCTCTCCTGAATTTTCCATGGGTCGCTTCGATATTTTTGGCTTGGACACGTGTCAAAACCCCATTAGGTGTGGGTTTGACCCTCCAAAATTCCCATGCGGGCTTGCTCTGAATTTTTTGCCCCAACTAGACACGTGGCGAGATTCTATTGGCTCGCAATAAGGGGGCGGGCCTTTTTCTTGAATTTTCCATTATTTTCCCATTGGGAAAATTTCCCAAGTTCTCCCACTCCACCCAGTTGGGACACATGTGGCATTCTTATTCGTTGGTGGGGGCAGTGGGCCAAAACTTCACCTTTTGGATTTTCGGCAAAACACTTTGCCAAAATTTCAACTTTTCCTCCGCCCTCTGAAACTCAGGCTCCTGGTGACACGTGTCGTGTTCTGGTTCGTCGGCGGGTAGGCGGATCACAATTTACTTTTGGATTTTTTGGTGAAACATTTTGCCAAAATTTCTAACTCCCCTCCGCGCCCCACTTTTCCGGTCCCTTAGGACACGTGTCTTGTTTTAATTGGCCGCGGGGCCATCTCTCCAAAATTTCCCTGCAAACACTTAGCCAAATTTTCCAATTTTCGCCCCTGGACGCGTGGCAGCTCCTGATTCGTCGGCGGGTCCCGCGGGAAAAATTTTCCTTTTGAAACCTACACCAAAACACTTGGCAAAAAACCAAATTCTCCTCCGACCCCCGCCACTTCCTGGACACGTGGCACGTCTCGATTGAGGCGGGGGCCTTCTAGGGGAAAATTTCCCACAAAAACTCCACCGAGCCATAACTTGAAAAATACGTGGAGTTAGGAGGAAAACTTTACCTTTCTGGAAAGCTGAGAAAGAGCTCTATCCAATGGTGCCATTTCTAGAAGATTTTGAGTGCTTGAAAAGCAAAATTTTATGTCTGAGGCACAAGAGAAGGAAAGATGAAAGCATTTTGGGTATTTACCAATGTGTTCTCACTATTAATGTTGATCATGTCGGAGGTTCATTGACCAACTTATGTACTCTTGTATTATTTTATATGCTATCAGAGATTAACTTAAACATGCTTCATCATCTAACATAGATAAAATCTTACAATTACATCAAGGTGCATTTGTTTCTCCTCATGTTATGGATTCTAATCCCTTTACTTCAAAACCCACTTGCACCCAAAGTGGTTTCTTATCCTATGAATCTTGGTTTGGTATGCTTGGTTTGGTTGCTCTAAACTTACTCTCTATGATGGAAGAGGTGACCCATCTCGAGCATATTTTCCCATTTCATGTGGCTTGCATTGATTATGCATCTTACAACAACTTGTTCAACAATCTCTTCCCTAGGATTCTAAAGGATTTTTCATTGCAATGGTTTTATGACCTTACCACACATTCTATGTGCTCTTTCACTACTTTAGAAAAATAAATTCTAGTCACAATTCTCTATCAACAATTGGGGACAAGATCTATTATGCACAAATGTCCGAGATGAGACAAGGATATAATGAACATGTTAACAATTATGTTTTACACTACAAAAGCATGCTTACTAATATGAACAATATCTTAGTTGATAGTGAATTACAAGATCTCTTTACTCAAAGCTTGTTTTCTCCCTTGCAAGAATCAATCATATTTGACAAATTTTGATCATTTGACCATCTATGTCATACAATCAAAGAGTGTGAAGCTAAGTTATTACATATGAACAAACTCAAGTGTGTTGTTAGCTCTCTTAATACATATAATGTCAAGTTTCCAAGTAAATCCACATTCAAAGGCAAGACTACTGATATTAAGGCTACTTCTAAGGAGGTTGGGTGCATAAATTCATGACCCACTTAGTGAAAAATGGCAAGATTATGTTCGGATGTGTGGATTACAAGTAGGTTACGATTGTAATGTATGTAGTCCTATGTGGATAGATAGGTCATGGTCGTAAGGGTTATGGATGTAACAATTACAATCGTAACTAGTTATGACCATAACTAGTTACGGTTGTAACCTATTAAATAAATAAAATAACTAAATAAATGTGGAAGAATGAAGAAAAACAACATATGTACATGGAACACTTACGGTTGTAAGTGGTACGACCATAAGTGTTACAATTGTAACACTTATGGTCTTAAGTATCTAATGGAAACTATTTAGCACACTCAGGCAACAAAAATTGGCCTAAAATTCTATGGGCCAATTTTTTCCACGTATGTACCACTTCAACCCTTCGGAAAAGGGGTTTTGGCACTTTATGTAAAAAAATAAAATTTGGGTTTTTAGCCCTCATTTCATTTTTCTCAACACTCTTTTTTATAAAAATTTACATTAGTTTTTATTTTATGTTATTTTTATTTTTCAAAGAATATGATGTTGTTTCTTTATTTTTACTCCTTTTTAGACACACAATTAAAAGTAAATTATAAATTATTAAATTTTGAAAAATATCTCGCACTAGAAAATTTTGATTTTAACATAACCATATTTTTTCTAACTATACTACTTTCAATTTTGAGATATTGAGTGTGCAATAAAATGTAGTTAACTTCGTATAAGTTTTGTTTATATAATTAAATTTTTAAAAAAACCCAAAAATTATAAAAAAATTCTTTTTGCTACGACATTGAAATTACAACATGTCTTCAAAAATATTTAATAATTATATTTCATTATCATACATGTGTGTGTGAATTTGTCACTCAATGTGCTAGTTTGCATAAATAAACTAGTGTGTTACTCAAAAAGAATATATATATATATATATATATATATATATATATATATATATATATATATTATATATATATATATATATATATATATATATATAAAAAATATAATATTATTCCACACTCAAAATCCTTTGTTTTGTATATTTACACTATTGTAAAATTATAAACCGATGTATCACTTATCATCACTCAAACTTGGGTAAACTCTCATTTTTAAGAAAATGCATGTCAATTCTCTATATAAAAACATGTCACGTGTTTGTGCACCAATTTCACTTTATCGAATGTTATTTCTCAACCTACTAAGTTACAATTACAACCCATGTGATGATAGTTTACATGCTTACCGTGTGCCTCATACATTGTGTTA